>JAYKYS010000607.1:0-31797 GCA_036924285.1 Asterella californica
TCGCACGATCTCAAACTTGGGGTTGCGGTAACACTGGGAGTTCTTATCTGGCAACACACACAAATAAGAGCCAACAGTCACATCGTCCAACGACCATGCCAACCCTTCATTGTGCTTATTGACGTGTTTGGGCTTGAACCCTTTCCACCCCATCCACACCACTGGCCTGTCCTGCCTTTCTACCTCAGAGGCGGTGTGTTGCGCTAGCAAGCGCCTCTGCATATCAATTAATGTCAAGTCACTCCAAAGGTTTTGAACTTGCAAAATTCGTGATATCAATTGCAACAAATCAACACAAGAACTGCCGAGATTATTAGGTTCTACAAGGAGGCAGACGTCACCTCAGCATCACTTAGGCTTGCCGGCATTGGAACCGTATCCGCATAGGCGGTGGGAGGAAGAGTGGTATATTCGGCGCGTGGTACTAAGACAAGACTCTGCTTCCCATCCCACCTCTCATGCATTCTTCTGAGCCAATCTCTGCAGTACTCTAATGCACCCTCAATGCCGGACCTGTTCCGAGCTTGGCGAGCTCCCTCTGTTTCCGGTATGGTTTCAGACGGGAGCTGCTCCGCCCACATAGCTATGCAAACCTACAGACATGACTTTTGTTGCTCAGCAGGACTGCTGAGTATTATCATCAACATTCAACTGCACGCTTTGTGACTGGCACACTGCTTGTGTACCTTCAATATTTTTTCGACTTCGTCGAACTGCGCCGGTGGCTTGGTTGGCATGACGTTTAGGCCGCTCAGGTCCAAGTCCGCATCGTCCTTGAACACCGGCCACCCCTTGCCTCCCTTTGGCAACAACTCTTTATCCCTCATAAATTCCTTGTAAAATAGACACACACGACCATCCACTTTCTTCAACGTCATGTGATGTATTCTCAGCTTCATTGACTCAGTGTTTCCAGCTTCGTCGGTGGCGGTAAAATGAGTAGTGCCAAGCCCATCAAACTTGTGCATACGCCTCCTGCGAGCACAATGTCTGCTGTCAGCATGGAGCGCTCGTTTAGGGACGGTTTTGCTCAGCAGCCCTGCTGAGTGCAGCTTGCAAGACGAGACCTCAATTGCAAGCACATTGTGAACGGTGCAAACGGCAACTTCAACAAGTACCTGCATAAAGGCATGAAAGTCAGGCACGCAGTTCATGTGCCTGCTACCGTAGATGTCGTCAGGCAAGAACCCATTGTCGATGCCACCTCCAGCCCTGGAACTCGCATGGTTGAGCTTAGCCACGTTACTCTTTGACTCCATAAACAGGCTTTCCATAGCCGCAAGAGTGAAAGCATTGCATTTGGAAAGCTTGTGTGACAGCACCCCAAAGAGTCCATCAATGTCCTCGTGGGTGTGCCCGACCATGAGAAAGTTCATCTGCAGTTGATGTCAACTGTTAGTCAGCTAACAGCCACTAAAATGTTTACACACGCGAGAGGTCAGCCGGACTAAGTGAGTGGGCAAAAGCTCAGCAGGACTATTGAGCGCAAAACAAACATGGTGATACCTCAGCGTCCAAAACTACTCCAGCTTGCACCAGCAGCGCCACCAACCCCAAAACGGTGTGGTTCTTGTTGTCCTTGGCACAATTGTCCATCTGCAGCCGGAGGTGCATGGGGATCTCCTTCATCGCCTTGTGCACTGCGTGAAGGTTGGCAAGGATGATGCTGCACATTGCATTTGTGCCTGAGCCTGGCCCCTCGAGAGCGCCATCCAACTGCCAGTCAGCGTAAATGCCCAAGTTGTGGACTTTGCTGGCTGTCAAAGGGAAAGCCACAGGCTGACCCTTGCCATCCAGCATCTTAGGCTCGCGAGCATAATGAGGGAGTACCGTTTTCCACTTGGACATCGCGTCAATGATGATGGACACGACAAAGCACTCCGCGCTGTGGTGGGTGAAAGCCATAGACCTGCACACATATGGGCGTGGTAATCATTCAGCAGGACTGTTGAGTGATGTGATAAGCTCCACATACGAAATTCAAGGCTGATGTGCCAGGGTTGACAGCCAGCCTGATCTTCTGCTTCAAGTTGAAGCATCTATCGCATTGAGCGAACCTGTTTGTCTTCGGAATTTTGACATCGTCACGGTACCAATTGTTAAACTTTCGGCTGAATTGGTTGAGCGACATCGGCGGCTCCTCCATTGCATGCCCGTAGTGCTCATGTACTTTTGCATATTCCGTGCAGTAAGCTGTATACAAAGCAGTCACAGACGGATACTCGGCCGAGTTCAAAAAGAAGTTGGCTGTTTCCGGATCATACTCAGCTTCGTTCTGTTTGAGGTCCTCCATGAAAGCCATGAAAGACACGTCTGCATTAGAGTCAGACCTGACTTTCCCCTGCATTTAACAGACTGCTGATTTGGTATGGACATTGATCAAGCACCACTGTTGAGCACACAGGCAACGACGCAGGCTCAGCAGCCTTGCTGAGCACATGTTGCTCTTGAGTAAGCGCACAATTCGTTATTTTTGAGTTGGAAATATCTCAAAAACATATTGTGCGTAACGCTCGCAAGCAGTTTTTGCAAAGATATCGGCTTCACTTAATGGCCGTGTAAGTGGGAATGTTTGTGTAAACAGACTGTTGACAAGGCGCCATTAGCCTCAACCCTGCTGACTCTACCAAGAACAAGAGACAGGCCGAGCTAACCACAATATATGCATAACTAAATGACAGCAGATTATGTCGCACTAGACTCAGTCTGGACAAACGACGACGACTTGCTAAGTCGGGACTTCTTGGTTGTACGGCCAATACCACGTTCAGCCAAGCTGCCCCTTGAGTCCTTCCTTGTAGCGTTGTTGGCCTGCAGGTAGGAAACAAGTTTAGCAATCAACCGTTTGAACTGTCCATGGTGTTTTAGACACAAGCTGCACACTACGAAACCTATAGAGAAATGACCCAGAAGGTGTCAACAGCCTGTTGACGGCCTTGCAGCAATTTTTCTGTACAATGTCAGCAGTTTCACGAGAAAAGCGATTGAGAACAACGTGTCACGATTTTTGAGAGAAGCAGATCGACTTGCCTGAGCGGTTTCATGAACTTGACGGTGTCAAGCCACTCCCTTGTGGCCGCAATAGCATCGTCCGGCAGATACAATCCGAAGTTGTCCTGTGAAGTCCCAGCTTCTTTTGGCTCCTCCAACTCCGCAAAGCCAAAAAAGCATTGCACAACGTAAACTGTGCCCTTCCAAGTGCTGGCTCCGTCGGGGTAAGGACGGACCTGCTTCTTCTCCCATACCCTGGACCAGTTCGACCTGCATAGCGAAGTTTCCTGTCAGTTCAGTTTAGAACACGAATGTCAGCCTCAAGTGTCGCGATAAAATATTGTTGACATCTAGGGACTTACTCGTCAAACTGATGGTACTCCACATAGACTTCGCCTTGGTCAGTCATCTCTGATGGCACTTTCAATACCTTTCCCACTTCAAACCCGGCCTTGTCAAAATACTCGGAGGTCTCCTCTGCTTGAAAGCAAATGTAGGATCCTTCCGTGATTTCTTCTACAGACCAGCCTTGCCGGCCTTGCATTGTTTTTGCAGGCCGGCATCTTTTATGCCCCAACCAGACAACGGGCGTTTTGATGCGTTCTTGCTCAGCATTTTTTTTAAGAGATCTCCTTTATGCCCCCTGTCTTTATGTGGCGCTTGTGGTGAATTCCCCTACATTCTTTTTGTCAGCGTTGCCTGTGTTCATCTTGTGCAGCTGGGGACAACGCAAATGAGCGGCAGAGCCAAATGGTGGACGACAGGCTTGGCCGCAGATTGGTGCAGTCACTGCTCCTGTGTCGGACTACCTACGAGACTTTCGGTTGCCCCCCAATCCTTGATAAGTGGGCGAACGTCCAACACCAGCCTGAGTTCAAGGGCATGATCGAGGAATTGAGGGCGGTGTTTCAGACCAGTGGATTGGCGCCCTATCATTTTCTTGTGCGCCCATCAGGTACACCAGCTGGGCGACCGGCAGTTTCCTAAGTGGGAGAAGCTTGCCACCCTAGGCCCCCTCCTGTCCAAAGTCTTGGATGCCTGTATGATGCCAAACCCTAACAAGAAAGGGACAGCCTTGTAAGCTTCCTACAATTTTGCCAATTTTGTTATTTCACCTACTTGGCTTGTTCCTGTCTGTCAACAGCCTGTTAACAGATTTCCCTTCACTGTATGCCTGTCAACAGCCTGTTAGCACATTTGGTTGTGAAAAACCTTTCACCGCCAAATCTCTAAAAACTCGTTCACAGATTAGACTGCGGTACTGTCAACAGCCTGTTCACGCCGACTAATAAAACAACAAGATTTCTCGTCTTGCAGGATCAATCAAGAACAGATCTTGCGTTTCAGCGAAGTGGGTTGGCAAGTATGGCAGCTGTGGGCCAAGGAAGTTTTTGCTTCCTGTACCGAAGAGACTTACCATCCTCTGGGAAGAATCTCCAAAGAGGAATGGGACAACGAGGTGCAGCGTATCGCAGGCTTGAGTGAAGGCCCTTTGCGAGACATGCAACAGCAGCATCTGGAGGAGATCAGACAGCTCAGGGATCTGGCCCTGAAGGAGTATTTGGCCAAGTCGCCAGGCCACAGACTGGACATCGCCATGTCAGATGCTCAGAACCTCTTGAAAGCCTACGGAGTGAGTATTCAAAAAAATGAATCTTGTTCAATACATGATGTTGAAACGGATGGGTGTGATGAATTGTGAACAGCCTGTTGACAGACTTCCCAGTGCAGTAAATATTGTCCTGATCTGCAGGGATTCTACGCTATTGCACTGAAGGCGTCTAAGCACCATCTCCAAGCCAATGTTTGGGAGGAGTTTGAAGCTGAACAGGATTGCGGGTCTGCTGGACTGTATGAACCCAGATGGCACCCGGACGTTGTCGCCAGAGCCAAGAAGGCGTCCCCAAACCAGACCGCTGTCGACTACATGGTAAGTAGTTTCCAACTGCACCATCGGCGGTTGAATGTGCCATCATGAACATCTTACTTCGATTGAGCTAGATGAGAAATAAATCAATTTGCGCATGCGTCAATCAATTTCTTGTTATGTGCAGCTGTACGTCGCTCGCCACTCTGTCGAGCGGAGTAAAGTGGAGACTGCCCGCAAGCATCTGAAGGCACTGTGCGAACTCCTAGACGAGGGTGGCAGCTATCACATTCGGTTGCAAGCACTGGTTGCAGATTGTCAGAGCAACAACGCCGCTGCAAGCATTCCGGTGCCAACTTGCACGGCGACAGTCATGACTCGGTATCTCCCCAGTGCTACACCGTTGAAGGGGGGCTTGAAGCCTATGAAGGATGAGGAACAACAGACGTTGAATACGTACCTCACTGCTCGATTCTACGGTGAGCAGCCTCTTCATAATGCCATAGTGACTGTCTACTGCCTGTTGGGTCGACCATTTGGGCAAATAAACCATGTTGCTGCATAACTCGGCAAAGTTTCTATTGCCTTATGCAATTGCAAGTTTGCCTGTAATTCTGAACAGGCTGTTAACACACGGTGTGATCAGTCTGATGCATCCTTCCACGGCCGAATTTTTTGTAGGGGTGTCGTCAATTGCCTTGCACCGGGGCGATCGAGCGGTGACGAAAAAACCTGAAAGATCTGCAAAAGACAGTAATGGGGCATGTGGAACAGTAGCCATACTTGCTGAGCGACTTCCAGTTTGTGCTGCTGCTGATGTACCAAATTGATGTCACACACCAGTGTTGGGACCGTCTGACGGACGACCAGAATGAAGCGGCGGACGAGTTCCTATCATGGTACTCTCCAGACGAGCCTGAATACCCGGAAAAGGCAGATGAATTCCTGAAGTACGTGTTTGCCCTATGTCTGAGGAGAACATTAGCTACAACTTCGACAGGGATCTTAGTCTGACCGAGTTTGGAAGTTCGCACAAGCCTTGTCGCCACATCAAGACCCTGCAGTACCTGGTGGTAAGTGTCAGCAACCAAATTGTATCGCGAGGTCGTCAACAGCCTGTTAACAAGCAACTGCCTAGCTGGTGACTTTGAGAAGTGACAAGCAGATCATCTCTGTCAACAGCCTGTTCACAGTGTTGAAGGGTATGTTAAGGGGTTTTGCCAATCGCAATTGGCTAATTGGATGAAGGTTGCATATCATCTCTGTCAACAGACTGTTTACAACGCTGAGGAATGTATCGTCACGAAAGTCTCTGAATATCTTTGCAGATATCTCAACACAGAGCTCACGAACGGGTTGCTTGTTTACAGGAGAAGGAGAACACGTTGCAGCCCAACTGGACCAGAATGGTCCAGTCCAAGCCTGTGGGATGCTTCCTGATTGACGCCCCCATGGGGCTGCAGGGTGACGTTGCCTGGACGCTGGAGGAGCTGGTTGGCCTTATTCGGCAGATCAACACCACGTTCTCTCCACCGTTCTGCATTGTGATATACTCACTTTACAGCATGGGGGAGGTGCAGCGAGCGTTGGCAGCTCAGAATACGCCCTCGAGGATAGCCAAGAGGGAACAGTTGCAGTTCACCAAGTTCACAATGGTCAAGGTGAGGCACGTCAGCTTGTTTTGCCGCATGCATGTGGACATGCTCATATCCAGCGTTTTTCATTGCATCTCTGCCAACAGCCTGTTCACAACTTGAAATTTTGGGACTTGTATGATGGGTAAGCTTGTGATGATCGCATGCGGGCTAGTGCTCAATTTTGTGTTTGTTGCAGGACTCCTTGCAAGAGGGTCGACTTGGCACGGGGTCAAACTTGTCCAGTCACATGGTTCAAGAGGTATTGGTTGGCCACCATGGCACCACTGAGCTGAGACTGGATTCCGCTGGGCCACATCCAGTTCGGTACTTCTCGCCGATTGGCTCCGGTCCCCTAAACGACTGTGCGAATAACGGAGGGTGAGTTTTCCTTTCGATCTCCTATCATTACCGTTGCCGAAATACCTTTATTGCAATAAGCAACAAACAAATATTTTGGTGTAGGGGGTTCCTACTGACCGACGCTGGCTTGCGGCTGGGGTACAACGTTGCAGGCTTTGACGTCATGAGTGCGCAAGTCGATGCCACCAAGGAGCGCATCAAGAAGTTCTCTGAGAAAGAGGTATGCCACAGAGTCTAAAGCATCAAGCGTCAAATACTTGTCAACAGTCTGTCAACATGATTCCCTGTGTAGGAGGCGTTCTACAAGGATCACATCTTCGAGCAGTCCGAGTCTGAGGAGGAGGATGAGGATGATCATCTTGATAAGCATAGAATGCACCCGCAACTTGATGACCTCCTTGGTCCCATTGTCCTCATTCACTTCCGTAAAGTGAGTAGTGCCGAGACCAAAGAACTCATGCATGCGACTCTGCATGCACCAAACACTGTCAGGCTTGAGAAAAGTTCTGCGCAACCACTTGCATAGTATTTCATCAACGAATTTCATCAATGAATTTCATTATATTGCTAAGCTTCACGAAGGTCACAGATGTGTTCAACAACTGTATTAACAAAAAAGTTCACACCTCTAACCATAGCCTCCAATCAGCGATACACCTCCACAGCCGGCTTTCTTGTCTGTCGCTTGGCAGGAAGCCATTGTCGATGCCAACCCCGGACCTGCCCCCCATGTCATTTGACGCAGACATGCCGGCTTGAGAAAACAAGTCGTTCATGTCTAAGGTCGTAAACGCGTTTTGATTTTGGAGCTTGTGTGCCAACACGCCGAACAGACCGCCAATGTCCTCATGGGTGTGTCCACCATCAGAAAGTTTATCTGCATAGGCCGGACGAGGTTGGACTGGCAAGCATGTCATGAACAACAAAACAGCTGTTAACAGGCTGTTGACATATGCATGTTGGCATACACATGTATCACATCAGATTTGTTAACAAGCTGTGCACAGCCAAATACAAGACTGACCTCTACAGTTTCCACTACTCCCTCTTCCACAAGTAATCCACAAAAGCCCAAGACTGTTGAGTTCTTGTTGTCTTTGGCACAATTGTCCATCTGCAGCTTCAGGTGGGGAGGGATCTCTCCTGTCAATTCCTCAACCAAGTGTAGATTTGCCAAAATGACACTGCAGGAAAAGTTGCATCCAGAGCCGGTGCCTTGGAACTGCCCACCGTACTGCCAGTCAGCGACATTGCACAGCCCATGAATCTTGCTAGCAGTGAGAGTATACTGCAGCCGGTTGCCCTGACTGTCGAGGCTTTTGGGCTCTCTGGCAAGATGAGGTACGGTGGTTTTCCATTTGGACATTCCATCCTGTATCATTGATAGGCCAAACACCTTTGGGCCTTGCCGCATGAGCGCCAGCAGCCTATGGCAACAAGGATCATTCGGGTGAACAGCCTGTTGACAGAATCGCACAACCATGGAGCACACCCAACTGGATAAACAGACTGTTAATATACATACGGTGCAAGACTCAGCCAATAAGCAAAACCAGAAAGCAATGTTTACGAGAAGCATGGTTTAAAACGAGGAGCATGGTTTAAAACGAGAAGCATGGTTGACATGAGCTGGTCTGGATAAACAATGCACGATCACCTGTTCCCATAATATCGCGCCTTGTTTTGCCGAACGTGAGCGTGATGAAGGTTCAACTGCTTTCTGTACTCTAGCTTCTTTGCTCCAGCAGCCAAGTCCATTCTCCCCCGGAACATGAAGCACAGGTCGCACTGCGCAAACCGATTGGTTTTGGGAATATTTACTTCCTTATAGTACTCGTGGAACTTCTTCCGGAAGGTATCCTCTGACATTGGGACCGGGGGTGTTTGATCGCCATGGCTGGCATGATGCTTGTAGTAGTCCTCAATGAAGTCCTGGTACACAGCTCTTACAGTTGGGTAGCGAAACGGGTTCAAAAACCTGTCCTCACTCTCAGGCCTCGGTTCTGCCTCCATCTCTTTCAGGTTTTCCATGAAAGCAATCATGGCCACCTCTCCATTAGATGGAACACGCCGCTTGCCCTGCACAGATGGTGATCGTTCCGTTGACTGTGAAAAGGCTGTTGGCTTACACCTGCAACGACGCAATTCCTCCAAATGTGTCCAACAGCCTGTTGGCGGAAGTGCAGTATACTCGACATGTTTCAGAAGAGTGACTCGGAAGTGTGAACAGATTGTTGACAGGGGAAGCAGCGCATCTTACTGTGTTGCCATGTAGCCACTCGACGTGAATCTCTGCAAGCCTCTTCTGTTTGGTCTTTCTCCACGTCTGAGGACTGAATCCCACCAGTGTGCAAATCGCCGCGCTGCATACCTTCTTGTTACACAAACTAAACTTTTGGTGGGTGCCAGCTTCGCCTTCGCCAGTCCCGGCCCACTGTAGTTGCTGCTGAGTCTTCTCTTTGTTGTTTTTCCCTTCATGGTACCACCTGTACAACAAGCGTAATACTGGTCACAATTGACACATATGAGTTACTCGAGACCCTTGACAAAACAAAAATGAGGAACAGTTGCTTACTTGCGGACCGCTTCAACTTCGGCTCGAGAAAAATGCTGGATGCAATTGTGAGTATCACAGCAACGTTTGTCTAGGGCGCGGTGGATGCTCTCTGCAGATAACAACTTCGCGCTTCTGGCTACCGATGGTAAAGCTGCCAGGCGGGCTTTGTTGTGGTATGGCCGCTTACTAGCCCGTGCATCAGCGTTGATAGAAGCCATGCGTTGGTATCCTGCATCAAGGAGGTGTGAAGCCAGACGGTTTTGAACAGGCTGTGCGCAAAAATCCGTACCTTCTTGGCTTGCAGTTGAGGAATTGTCGTCCTGGCTTGCCAGTGACGAATCATCATCATCACCAATGTCAGACATAGATTCGCTTTCATCATCACTGTCGCCGTCGTCACTGTCATTGCCTTGGTCGTCACAAGTAGCCAAATCTTGAGAGTCAGGGAGAAAGCGTCTCTGCAGGTGAAAGCACTGCAAGATTCAGCCAAGCAACCAAACAACAGAACCACAGCGCCCCCCCCCCCCAATGATGTGCACAGGCTGTTGGCAGACATGCAAGATTCAGCTAAGCAGCCAAAACACAAAACCGTAGCCATCCCCCCAGTGATGTGCACAGGCTGTTGGCAGACATGCAAGATTCAGTCAAGCAGCCAAACCACAAAACCGTAACCATCCCCCCAGTGATGTGCACAGGCTGTTGGCAGACATGCAAGATTCAGTCAAGCAGCCAAACCACAAAACCGTAGCCATCCCCCTAGTGATGTGCACAGGCTGTTGTCAGACATGCAAGATTCAGTCAAGCAGCCAAACCACAAAACCGTAGCCATCACCCCAGTGATGTGCACAGGCTGTTGCAAGATTCAGCCAAGCAGCCAAACCACAAAACCGTAGCCATCACCCCAATGATGTGCACAGGCTGTTGGCAGACATGCAAGATTCAGTCAAGCAGCCAAACCACAAAACCGTAGCCATCACCCCAGTGATGTGCACAGGCTGTCGGCAGACATGCAAGATTCAGTCAAGCTGTAGATATGCAGCAAAACTGTGAAACCTCACAGTCGTGAACAGGCTGTTGTCAGATCCAAGAAGGAAGAACGACTGACCTCCGTCACTCGTCTGTCATCAGACAACTGTTCCGATTGATCTCCGCAAAGTCCAGAGGTGCTCACACTTTGCGTGACACTGCGCTCTGGTGGGTGTTCCCGGCGCCTGCCGTTGCAGTCGAAAGTGATTCGTTGCATGCACAGACGCTTCAGCACGCAACGTCGAACAAAGTCAATCAGAGTCAATAAAGTCAATCAGAGTCAATAAAGTCAATCAACAGATGCGACGACTGTACCGAAACTGCTTAGCGTACACGTTTCGCAAGCTTGTGCGCGGAAGCAGTCTGCGGAAAGTAGTTGGCGGAAAGTTGTCTGCGGTAAACTTTCGAACGTGCTGACATTATGCTTACTTGAGGTTGACGTCACCGTGACGTCACCCAGCACAGTACTTAGTTGCTGTACATCGGCATCTGGCACACGCTGGCACGCGCCTGGCACACGCCTGCACACGCCCTCCATTTCTCGTTCTCTCGCATTCTCCAGTTCGGTTTCCACAATTTCCGCGCTTTCGTATTGTCACAGCTGTTCCGGAATGCTCCGGCTGCTGCGTCTCAAGACTGTGTGTGCGTTTCGAGGTTCTGATTGCGTCTCGAGGTCGTGATTGAACCTTGCACGCTCTTCAACAACCAGCAATCAGCTGCTGTAACACCACGAACAGGTGCTTCTCAGGTGCTTCTGCACAGCGTTCGTTGTTGTTGCCATTCACCTACCGATCTGTCGCTCTGTAGCAGTTCGCAAGCAGTTCCGGGTTGGCGCAAGTTGCAGCGCTGCGCTATCTGGTTTGGGAGCTGCATAAGTTTACAGGTGCGGATTTATATTCCCTGTCAACAGTCTGTTCACAGTAATTTTACCTCATTGCCTCCTGTGTTGTGAACAGCCTGTCTACAGGATAGCACTCACCGCACGCATGTCAACAGCCTGTTCACAAGTGCTGATTTAACCTCATTGCCTCTTTGTTGTGAACAGCCTGTTTACATGATGGCACTCACCGTATCCCTGTCAACAGCCTGTGCACAGGTGGCTGATACTGACAGAGTGCCTCTGTGCCTGTTTGCATAAGGTCACTCACCAAGCATCAAGTGTATATATGTGTCTGCAGGATGCCTCTACATCAGTTACAGAATGGGTCAGAGCTGACGATCCCACCACTTGACTTGGGGAAGTATCCCTTTGTACTTTCAAGAGCCTACTGGCGCTTTGACTGGGAAAGAGAAACCCAGGAGTCATCGTGGCATCCGGTTGTGGTTGTGCATGTGGATCAGAAGGTGCTGTTCAGGACTTCTTTCCTTGGAGGTCTCGTCAAACGTGTTGAGGTCGGGGACCCCAAAAACCCCAAGGTCCAAAGCACCAAAGCACTTTTTCCTATGTGCTGTCGACCTGCCGGATACCCTGGCGCACAAGAAAAGCAGCTTTGTGAAGTATGTGGGCAAGGGCAAGACACAAACGGAGAAATTCACCAGCTTGGGCTTTTCTGCTCTGAGACGAGGCCTCGTCATCGATGCTGCTGGAGAACCGACACCTGGGTTCCCCTTGGTCGTTCTTCAATTGCCATTTGACAAGTGCCCTAAGGTGAATATCGCCCTGTCAACAGGCTGTTCACATCGTATGGTGAATAGATGGTGATTTTGTTTTGCTGGCTCTGGCACTGGTGGTCTGTCAACAGCCTGTTCACATCTCTGACATATTGCTATGCATGAAACAGGTGGGGAATCTGAGTGGTGAAGAGACCTACACAGGTTGGGAACCCCTGGAGGCGTTCTTTTACGATCAGCCTGTCGAGTACTTGAAGGCCTTCAGGATCCAAGCCGCCAAGAGGAAATTTGACATGGAAGATTTGAAAGCTCGCGCTGAGGCTGCACACCTGAAAAGTGTCAAGTCATGGTCGGAGGTCAGTGTTTGCTTTTATGTAGTTTTGCCTCTCTTCCTCTATTGTCTGTCAACAGTCTGTTTACAAGTCTGCCAAGTCATATCTTGATGGAGATCGCTTTTGTAGATCCACAAAGATGATACTGCTGAAGCCGCTTCTGTGGCAGCAGCAGATGCAGCAGCAATGGCCGAAGAAGAGGTTGCTGTCCCAGTGCCTCCTGCCCATCACACAACGGCAGCCTCTGCAGATGCAGCAGCAGCAGAAGCAGAAGAGGATGAAGCAGATATGTCTGCCCCTCAACCACCTGCAGAGCAGATCCCAGCAGCCGCTCCAAGTGTCGCAACAGCAGAAGCCGGGGGACAAGCAAAACAGTCTTCGGCCCAACGCTCGCCCAAGCAAACATCATGGCGAAAAAGGAAGGCGTCAGAAGAACCAGCTATCTCCCACAAACACACCCTCTCTCCTGCCAAAAGATTGGCTAATAAGCAGCTAAGAGCACAAGCATCAAGGTCTCCTGAAACTCCATTCTTTACGGGACAAGAGCAGCCTGCAGACTTTCCACTCACAATTCTCCCAGCAGATGACACCCAAGAGGACACCCAAGAGGAAGCACAGGACACCCAACAGGAAGCAGAGGAGGCACCTGCACCCCAAAGGCTTGCCAGAGTGAAGGTGAACAAGAAGAGAGTGAAGAAGTCAACATGTGTCAAGGGCAATCCAAGGGCAGTGGCCACCCGCACTCCAGCAGGACAGGTGCAACTTTTTCTAGCCTTTGTTTCTGTACTTGGTCTCCCATCAAAACTTTGGTCTTCGGCAAAGCCTGTCAACAGCCTGTTGACAGAAGTCCTTGATGCTGCGTAGGGGTTAACATTGCAGCCATTTGACCTGTTCGAACCAGCAACAGGATTGATGGGGAAGCATGTCTCAGCTTCCTGGCCAGCTGACCCGGCGCGGAGCAATCAGGCTGGACCGTCTAGAGCTGCTGATACTCCTCCCAATGCGAATACAGGAGGCCAACTGGACGCAAGGAATACGTTGCTCAACGTTTCACCTGAAGGATGGGCACATGTAAGTTTGGAATCTGCCAGTTTGGAGTCTACAATAGTCTGCTGTAGTTTTGTCGTGTTTCGTCGTTGCTGTATGCTCAACTAAAGATTTTGTGAGTGATGTGTTTTGTCATGCAGATGGACTTCAAGTCCAAAGCATACTGGGTTCAGAAGGCCAAGTCAGAGTTTGGCTTCTTGTGCCCCACAATAGATATCCAGATGCTGGAGATCAGCATGGATCGGCCCCAGAGAAACCAGGAGGTCAAAGTCAACCCCTTCAACATGGAAAAGGCGGAGGCTATAAAGGACACCTTTGATCTTGGCAAGCTGGACTGGGCAATTGTGCTAATCAGAACCGATCCTGAGTATCCTCCAGCTGAACAAGAGGCAATGTCCAAAATCAGGGCATTCACCAATGCCCCCAGCGCCACGAAACCAGCGAATCTGACACTTCAGCTAAGCAAAGTGGTGAAGGTGAGCGTCACGCTATTTTATCCTGCACTATCTGTCGATAGTCTGTTTGCATAGTCCGTTCAGCAATGCTTCAGCAAATCTGTCAACAGCCTGAGCACAGAATAACTTCAGAAATGGCTGCGGTCTGTGAGTCAGCCCAACCACTTTCTGCTCACGACGTTCTTCCATGCATTTGCTGCAGAAATGCTCAGATAATAACGTGTCGCTGGTGTTCGAAACATTAGCGGGCAACCATTCTGTCTGGGCCGCTCGGCAGCTATTGGAAGAGAACACAACCCAGTTCTTCCGGGATGAGCTTCAGTACAGACGGGCAACGGTCTTCAAGAGCTGTGATCTGAGCGACAATTTGACGCTAATTCTGGCAGGTTGGTTTTCTTAATGTATTCAGCATTTTTTTTAAGAGATCTCCTTTATGCCCCCTGTCTTTATGTGGCGCTTGTGGTGAATTCCCCTACATTCTTTTTGTCAGCGTTGCCTGTGTTCATCTTGTGCAGCTGGGGACAACGCAAATGAGCGGCAGAGCCAAATGGTGGACGACAGGCTTGGCCGCAGATTGGTGCAGTCACTGCTCCTGTGTCGGACTACCTACGAGACTTTCGGTTGCCCCCCAATCCCTGATAAGTGGGCGAACGTCCAACACCAGCCTGAGTTCTAGGGCATGATCGAGGAATTGAGGGCGGTGTTTCAGACCAGTGGATTGGCGCCCTATCATTTTCTTGTGCGCCCATCAGGTACACCAGCTGGGCGACCGGCAGTTTCCTAAGTGGGAGAAGCTTGCCACCCTAGGCCCCCTCCTGTCCAAAGTCTTGGATGCCTGTATGATGCCAAACCCTAACAAGAAAGGGACAGCCTTGTAAGCTTCCTACAATTTTGCCAATTTTGTTATTTCACCTACTTGGCTTGTTCCTGTCTGTCAACAGCCTGTTAACAGATTTCCCTTCACTGTATGCCTGTCAACAGCCTGTTAGCACATTTGGTTGTGAAAAACCTTTCACCGCCAAATCTCTAAAAACTCGTTCACATATTAGACTGCGGTACTGTCAATAGCCTGTTCACGCCGACTAATAAAACAACAAGATTTCTCGTCTTGCAGGATCAATCAAGAACAGATCTTGCGTTTCAGCGAAGTGGGTTGGCAAGTATGGCAGCTGTGGGCCAAGGAAGTTTTTGCTTCCTGTACCGAAGAGACTTACCATCCTCTGGGAAGAATCTCCAAAGAGGAATGGGACAACGAGGTGCAGCGTATCGCAGGCTTGAGTGAAGGCCCTTTGCGAGACATGCAACAGCAGCATCTGGAGGAGATCAGACAGCTCAGGGATCTGGCCCTGAAGGAGTATTTGGCCAAGTCGCCTGGCCACAGACTGGACATCGCCATGTCAGATGCTCAGAACCTCTTGAAAGCCTACGGAGTGAGTATTCAAAAAAATGAATCTTGTTCAATACATGATGTTGAAACGGATGGGTGTGATGAATTGTGAACAGCCTGTTGACAGACTTCCCAGTGCAGTAAATATTGTCCTGATCTGCAGGGATTCTACGCTATTGCACTGAAGGCGTCTAAGCACCATCTCCAAGCCAATGTTTGGGAGGAGTTTGAAGCTGAACAGGATTGCGGGTCTGCTGGACTGTTTGACCCCAAATGGCACCCGGACGTTGTCGCCAGAGCCAAGAAGGCGTCCCCAAACCAGACGGCTGTCGACTACATGGTAAGTAGTTTCCAACTGCACCATCGGCGGTTGAATGTGCCATCATGAACATCTTACTTCGATTGAGCTAGATGAGAAGTAAATCAATTTGCGCATGCGTCAATCAATTTCTTGCTATGTGCAGCTGTACGTCGCTCGCCACTCTGTCGAGCGGAGTAAAGTGGAGACTGCCCGCAAGCATCTGAAGGCACTGTGCCAACTCCTAGACGAGGGTGGCAGCTATCACATTCGGTTGCAAGCACTGGTTGCAGATTGTCAGAGCAACAACCCCGCTGCAAGCATTCCGGTTCCAACTTGCACGGCGACAGTCATGACTCGGTATCTCCCCAGTGCTACACCGTTGAAGGGGGGCTTGAAGCCTATGAAGGATGAGGAACAACAGACGTTGAATACGTACCTCACTGCTCGATTCTACGGTGAGCAGCCTCTTCATAATGCCATAGTGACTGTCTACTGCCTGTTGGGTCGACCATTTGGGCAAATAAACCATGTTGCTGCATAACTCGGCAAAGTTTCTATTGCCTTATGGAATTGCAAGTTTGCCTGTAATTCTGAACAGGCTGTTAACACACGGTGTGATCAGTCTGATGCATCCTTCCACGGCCGAATTTTTTGTAGGGGTGTCGTCAATTGCCTTGCACCGGGGTGATCGAGCGGTGACGAAAAACCTGAAAGATCTGCAAAAGACAGTAATGGGGCATGTGGAACAGAAGCCATACTTGCTGAGCGACTTCCAGTTTGTGCTGCTGCTGATGTACCAAATTGATGTCACACACCAGTGTTGGGACCGTCTGACAGACGACCAGAATGAAGCGGCGGACGAGTTCCTATCATGGTACTCTCCAGACGAGCATGAATACCCGGAAAAGGCAGATGAATTCCTGAAGTACGTGTTTGCCCTATGTCTGAGGAGAAACATTAGCTACAACTTCGACAGGGATCTTAGTCTGACCGAGTTTGGAAGTTCGCACAAGCCTTGTCGCCACATCAAGACCTTGCAGTACCTGGTGGTAAGTGTCAGCAACCAAATTGTCTCGCGAGGTCGTCAACAGCATGTTAACAAGCAACTGCCTAACTGGTGACTTTGAGAAGTGACAAGCAGATCATCTCTGTCAACAGCCTGTTCACAGTGTTGAAGGGTATGTTAAGGGGTTTTGCCAATCGCAATTGGCTAATTGGATGAAGGTTGCATATCATCTCTGTCAATAGACTGTTTACAACGCTGAGGAATGTATCGTCACGAAAGTCTCTGAATATCTTTGCAGATATCTCAACACAGAGCTCACGAACGGGTTGCTTGTTTACAGGAGAAGGAGAACACGTTGCAGCCCAACTGGACCAGAATGGTCCAGTCCAAGCCTGTGGGATGCTTCCTGATTGACGCCCCCATGGGGCTGCAGGGTGACGTTGCCTGGACGCTGGAGGAGCTGGTTGGCCTTATTCGGCAGATCAACACCACGTTCTCTCCACCGTTCTGCATTGTGATATACTCACTTTACAGCATGGGGGAGGTGCAGCGAGCGTTGGCAGCTCAGAATACGCCCTCGAGGATAGCCAAGAGGGAACAGTTGCAGTTCACCAAGTTCACAATGGTCAAGGTGAGGCACGTCAGCTTGTTTTGCCGCATGCATGTGGACATGCTCATATCCAGCGTTTTTCCTTGCATCTCTGCCAACGGCCTGTTCACAATTTGAAATTTTGGGACTTGTATGATGGGTAAGCTTGTGATGATCGCATGCGGGCTAGTGCTCAATTTTGTGTTTGTTGCAGGACTCCTTGCAAGAGGGTCGACTTGGCCCGGGGTCAAACTTGTCCAGTCACATGGTTCAAGAGGTATTGGTTGGCCACCATAGCACCACTGAGCTGAGACTGGATTCCGCTGGGCGACATCCAGTTCGGTACTTCTCGCCGATTGGCTCCGGTCCCCTAAACGACTGTGCGACAGACGGAGGGTGAGTTTTCCTTTCGATCTCCTATCATTACCGTTGCCGAAATACCTTTATTGCAATAAGCAACAAACAAATATTTTGGTGTAGGGGGTTCCTACTGACCGACGCTGGAAAGAAGGTAAACCCCAGCCAGAAGCCCCTGCTCCAGCTAGAGTTTCTGTTGAGAGTCTGTCATCAAGGAGGGTGGCTAGTGGACCCATGTTGCGGCTCAGGATCAGGGCTCATTGCTAGCTTGCGGCTGGGGTACAACGTTGCAGGCTTTGACGTCATGAGTGCGCAAGTCGATGCCACCAAGGAGCGCATCAAGAAGTTCTCTGAGAAAGAGGTATGCCACAGAGTCTAAAGCATCAAGCGTCAAATACTTGTCAACAGTCTGTCAACATGATTCCCTGTGTAGGAGGCGTTCTACAAGGATCACATCTTCGAGCAGTCCGAGTCTGAGGAGGAGGATGAGGATGAGCAGCATGAGGATATTGAGGAGCACTTGGATGAAGAGGTTCAGCATGAAAACCTTGAGCAGGCGGACTCAGGGTCTGAGCCGGAAGACCTCGAAATAATGGCAGACCTACCTGGCAAGGTCGCTAACACGCCTTAGCAGCAGGGCGCTTCTTGAGCCCTTGTACATTATATCTAGACACCTTGTACATTCAGCAGTAGTTTATCATACTAGCAGGGTTTGATGCACGTGCGGTTGATGCTTTTATACAATATGCAAATAAGTGGAGTTAGTATGTTGTTCAATATCTGGCTTGTAAATTGTAGCTTGAGCAACAATGTTAAACTGCTGAAACTCGTGAATTTGGGCTGTTTTTCAGCTCTGCAATTTGCCATAAATCTCAAAAGTCAGTCCGAAACTCAAAATTAACGAATTGCGCGCTGCACCCAGCCAGCTGGTACATGAACCATTTCTCCATGGCCTTGCTTGATGATTGACACATATGATGTGTTTGTGTCAGGGACCATGCCCATGTCCTTTTGCAATTGCTCCACTTGCTGTCTGCTTAGTTTGGCACCACCTTTGGCAAAGCCATCATGAAAGCCATGAGCTCGTAGCCATGCATCGACCTTGCGAAGAATGCTCGGGTGCAAGAACACCCACAGAGCTAGGACGTCTCCTATTTGAACCTGCAGCTCAGCATGCATCAAACCCACGTGGACATGCGCAATGTAGGTAGACATAGAATGCTTGGAACTAGAGCAAAAGACACGCATGCCTGCCTCACCTCATCTATTGCCCAAGCAATATTGTTGGCCTCTGCCCAATCTACATGAAATTTGGTCCCACGTGTTTCATTGCCGAGCAATAGCAAGGTGGATTTGTCGGGGTCTTGAACATTGAATGCAAACTCCCACCATTCTCCCTTCTTATGATACAACCGCAACTCTATCATCTTGCGCATGCCAGGGCCAAGCAAGGATAGATCCTTGAATCCTTCAGTTGCCAGATTGCAGCTGAAATACTTACCCATGTCAACTGCCTTCAAGATGGCAGTGACATTGGCGCTCGCAGACTTGCTTTTCTGGACATATTTCCAACCAAAAAAGTCCTTTTGGCTGCAGAACATTACACAACAGTCGTACGTGTGACTACTGCATGATCAAAGCAACCAAGCATGCGTTGAGCAACCTACGCAATGAAATCGGGTTTTTTTGCATACATCCGCGCTGCGACAAATTCACTAGCTTGAAAAACTGGCAAGATCTCAGAAGACATAACGAGAAGCACTGCAGCGAACAACACTACGTTGATCTTAGTGCGCAACCAAGACCGAGTGTCCCATCCCTCCAGCTTGAGCGTTGTTTTTGGGGCGGGCGTAGCGTGCACTCTCATAGACAAGGTATGACAATATCTGCCATGGTCTGCCAAGGGCCTGCCAAGGGTTTGCCAAGTGCTGACGATGCTTCGCCTAGGGTCGACAAGGGTTTGCGACTGGCAGTCGCCGACTGCCTCAATGAATTGCGGCATGCCGCACTACCTTGCTCACTGATGGATGCAGGGTCAACAACGTGATATCAGCGAGGCCGTCTCTGTTGTTCTGAAATACGTCGGCAGTCCAACGCTCAGTCAGCGGGTTTTGTGCAAATGTCCAAAGTGCTGGCGGTACCTCGAGCCGTTATTGCTTCGCATCAGTAAGCATCATTGGCAAACGTGGCGAACCTGGAGCCGCCATTGGAGAGCTGTAGATCGAGAACTTGAAGCAGGTGACAGCAAAGGGTACGAGGTTCCCGAAGATGCTTGGATCCCAGGCAGACATAAGCGGTTCAGCGTCAAGCAAGTCTTAAGAGGTCTACAAGAACAGCAAAGGCTACCGCAGTCTTCTTCACCCACCAGTTCTCGCATTGGGCAGCTGCCGGGCATCCCCGGTCAAGAGACAGCTTACTAGCACGGCAGCCAGGAAAAGATGGAAGTGTATTATACAGGAACGTGGTGACTGAGAAGTACAATGACACTGGTGTGTAACATGACCCTCACACTGCTCCATTCTGTTTGCATGCAAGCATCAACACGCACAATGACCAGGACATATGTAGGTGGGCATTGAAGCTTTTGTGCAAGGTGGTTAACAATGATGCTGCTAAGCTTGTATACATAAAAAATATACACAGAGGTTCAGCTGCTCATACCACAGCTGTTTTGCAAGTCCTACAGGACAGTGCAAACTACCAACATGCAGATCAAGTCCCCTTTGACTATGAAGAGACGCATTGAAGTGTCTTGTGACCATACGTGACTTGCCTTTGTTTGCCTACCGGCTGTGTTCCAACCCAGATTGTTATGTCATCTTGCGCGGTTTGTACGCCCCAGACAATTTAGACCTCAGAGAATGTCCAGCATGCCAAACAGAAGTGCCCATTACAGGCGTGGGGCGCATCATGCTGTGCCACACCTTTGCAGACTTTGTGTTGGGAATCTATGCCAACCCTGACACTGCCAGGGGGGGTACACATCCAGCATGTTTGCTCATGTCAATTTCCCATTGGCCTTGTTCATGTTGATAACAGGTATGTAACAATCTTACCGTCACTACTAATTATACACCGTAACACGATCATTAGTCAATACCTTATCAGGAATCACTTATGTATGATTCTCACCAGTGTCATCTCGACGCTCCAGCTTGGACTGATACTCTTTACAAGCCGTTAGCTTGTTACAGTGGTTTCGGCGCTGGTTCGCTAACCCAGCCTCGACACGTTTTCGTTTCCGCGCTACTTTTGAGACCGCATTTGTGATACTTTAGATCTAACATGTCGCATGTACTGCCAGTCGACCTTACTGGTTCCAAGCGAGCCAAGTATTCCAAATGGGTCACAGTTCTCGTCGACAGTCCGTTTGAGACTTTACAACAGTTTTACGACTGGCTGTATGACAGTGCCACCAACTGGCTGAACGAGGGGCTAACGCACTACAACTTTGAGATTGCCTTCGAGGCGCTCATGCTCTTCTACACAGGGTCCGCTGATCGCGACATTAATTCTGAAGGCGTGATACACACCAGGGAAGCAATTTTGTGTACTTGGGATCAACAGTGTCACAATGTTTTTGAGGAGCAGCAGAATGTTGAGGAGCCTGCAGGCACGGCTGATGGTGACAAAGAGTCTGCACCTGAGAGCATGCAGCTTGACAATGCCGACAAGCCATTTGAAGAAAACTCTCATCCAGCTGAAAAGCCATCTGCTAAACAGGCAGAAGTAGTGCATGAAGGTTCTGCCGCTGCTCAAGCAGCTGCTAATGTTACCACTGCTGCTGCTACTGTTGACAATATGCCTGCCATTGTGCTGTCTGACTCAGTTGCTCAACATGCTGCAGATGGTGCACAAGCTGCAAAAACCAGAATCCTTGAGCGAGTCATGAAAGACTCAAGACTCACTGATCAAGAGAAATTAGATCAGGTCAAAGACTTGACTCTGGCATGGGATAGACCAACTGCGGTGAGCTCTGTCAAATCCAACAGTAGATCCAGCCCACCTGAGCCTTTTCATGGCAAATCCACTGATCATGGGCAGATTGCTCACACATGGCTGTATGGTCTTGAGCTATACTTCCAAGCTGAGCCTACATCCAATCCAGTTGCTAAAGCTGTCACATATTTGCACAGTGAAGCGCGTCATTGGTGGCAACGAGTTGGAAGCATGCTCATGCCTGCAAACCCTACACTTGCTGACTTTGCCAAAGTCTTTTTGGCTCGCTTTGTCAAACCCAGTGACAGTGCCGCAGCACGCATAGAAATTGCAACGCTCAAGCAGACTGGATCAGTTGAAGCATTTGCTGCTCACTTTAGGAATGTCAATAGTCGGTTTACTGTCGGCAGTCCAATTGACACAACTACATTGGCGACATACTTTGTCAATGGCCTCAAAGGCAAGGTTGCCAAAGCATTAGCCACAGTTACTAGTCTTGAAACTATGCAGGATCTTGACTTGATTGTTGTTGCTGCTGAAGAGATGGAAGCTAAGCTGAATCTTGCTGACAAGCAGGCAAATCCCACTGTGGCTGCCCTCAATGCTGATGAAGGACGTTCAGCATCACATGGTGGTCAACGGGCTGCTACAACTCTGGCAGAGGCAACAACGGTCCTAGTAGGGGTAACTACAATCCCCAGGGTATCTACGATCCCCAGGGTAACTACAATCCCCAAAGAGGTTACTACAACTCTGGCAGAGGCAACAACACCTCTGGCTACCACGGTACAGACCGTAATCACGCTGCCAATTCTGGCTTTGTTCCTACTCGAGGTGCAAACAGCACCCCTGTTACCAATCGCAATACAAATTTTGCTAACAAGGGTGCAGGTGGTGTTGGTGGTGGTGGTCTGTGGTGCCAGATGTGCCGAAGACCAGGACATGAGATCCAGGACTGCTGGACAGCTAGGCGCGCATTTGAGCAGTCTACACAGTCGCGCCAGGTGAGCTTCTCTTCTGATGCATATCACCAAGCGTATGCTGTGAGTACAGCAGATACTCAGCTGCCGCTACAAAGCTCGGCTGTGTATGCTAGTACAGATATAGCTGATATTGTGGCAGGCATAGGCACACCATTGCCATACAATGCCATGCCTGACCCAATGGCATTCAATACTGAGTTAAACTTCGCTGTAGACCCAAAGGGTCACATCAATGCCCTTATTTGCAGCGGGCCAAAAATGATGTTCAATGCTGAACTTGCAGTGAACGATGCCAACTTGCCAGCAAGAGCGCTGGTAGACACTGGCGCCACTCACAGCTATATTAGCGAGTCATACCTCGCGAAGACGAATTTACCAGTACGTGAGCAAGACAACTGGCTGTCATTAGCCAATGGCTCAAAAGCCATATCTAAAGGGAAAGTGGTGATCCCACTCGATATACAGTCTTATCAAGGAGCTGTTGAATGTTTTATTTTGCCCATGTCTGAGCATTTTGATGTTATATTAGGCGAAGATTGGTGTGAACAGACTCATTGTGAAATATCATACAAGTCTTATAGTCTTGTCTGTCGTGATGCTCAAGGTCGCAGTCATAAATTACTGACGCAGTCAACAGAAACAGACACATTGTGTCCAATTGTCAGTGCTATTCATCTTGAAAGCAGTTTACATCAGGATGACTTGCTATACCTAGTCAATGTTATTGAAGGACATCATCATTGTAATTTTGCACAGTCTGAACCGGTGCCAGATGACACTGAGTTGCAAGCATTGCTGAGTAAATACAAAGACTGTTTTCCATCTGAACTCCCTGCAAAGCTGCCGCCTGAGCGCAATGTGTATCACCTCACATATGTATGAGCCACCTCCGCCACGCAAAAGCTACCGCCTCAGTAGACCTGAAGTGGCAGAGCTGAACAATCAGGTTGCATCTTTGCTTGAGAAGGGCTACATACAGCCAAGTAATAGCCCATATGGTCATCCTGTGTTGTTTGTGAAAAAGAAGAATGGTAATTTACGCATGTGCATTGACTACAGATCGTTGAATCAACAGACTGTGAAAAGTAGATACCCCTTGCCACGCATAGATGACCTGTTTGACAAATTGCAAGGTGCACAGATATTCACTAGCATTGATTTGCAGTCGGCATACTATCAAGTCAGGCTCAAACCTGAAGATGTGCCTAAAACTGCATTCACAACACCTATGGGTTTGTATGAGTTCAGAGTGCTGTGTTTTGGTCTGACCAATGCAACGGGCACCTTCCAGAATATCATGAATGATGTACTGAGAGATGTCATTGGCAAATTTGTCATGGTGTACCTGGACGACATAGTAGTGTACAGCAAAAACAAGGCTGAGCATTACAAGCACTTGAAGATTGTGCTGCGTTTGCTGCGCAGTCCTGAGCTTTATGCCAACCGGGCAAAGTGTAAGTTTGTGCAGCCAGAACTGCATTTCCTTGGTCACATAGTCGATGCTGACGGGCTGCGGGTAGACCCCCAGAAAGTAGCCATTGTGAGGGAATGGCCTGTGCCCAAGGATAGGACTGCCTTGCAGAAATTCTGGGGGCTTGCAAACTACTTCAGGAAGTTCATCATGGGCTGGGCGAGCCTTGTGTCTGCATTGCAGTTACAGCTGAAAAGAGATGATGCATTTGAATGGAATAACGAGTGTGATGCTGCCTTTGCAGACATTAAACATGCTTTGTGCAACGCCCCTGTGCTGGCCTTGCCAGACTTGAACAGGCCATTTGAGGTCATCTGTGATGCGTGTGGAGTGGGCGTGGGGGCAGTCCTCCTACAGGGCGGGCGGCCAGTAGCCTTTGACGGCAAGCGCCTATCTCCAGCAGAGCAGAACTACTCCATAGGTGAGCAAGAACTCCTTGCAGTGATACATGCTCTAGAGCTGTGGAGGTGTTACCTTGATGGCACAGACTTCACAGTCGTGACTGATCACAGTCCAAATACATTCTTTGCCTCAAAGGCGGTGCTCTCTCCTAGACAGACTCGTTGGGCTGAGCGATTGTCTCGCTTCCAATTCACCTGGGAATATCGCCCAGGCAGGGTAAATGTCGCTGACCCACTCAGCAGACACCCCTCATTTACAGCTGGGAAAGCTACTATTGACAAACAGTCAGACAAACAGTCATTTACAGCTGGGAAAGCTGCTGCTGACAAACAGTCAGTCAGACAAATCAGTGCACACCCAAAGTTCTGTGCAAACACAGTATTAGCCACTGCTGTTACTACCCACCTATCACAGCTATCGCTCTCTTCTGTCACTGATGCTGATGTTGAAGCTGAAAATGCTGAGGCTGCTGCTACTGACAGCGACATGCTGAGCCAAATCATTCAGGGCTATGAGACAGACCCTTGGTTTGCATCTGCAAGCAACGCAGCCCTACTTGATATATATCAAGGGTTGTACTACAGGGGACATGCACTGGTTGTGCCAAATCTCCCTGAACTCAAGCGTACTATACTACGCGAGCTGCACGATGCCAACTACGCCGGTCATGTAGGCACTGACAGAACTATTCACAATGTGCAGCGCATGTACTGGTGGCCTGGCATGCACATGGCCATACGTGAGTATGTGCGAGGCTGTCAAGTATGTCAACAGGACAAGCATTTGCAACACCATCCTGCAGGCAAGCTAATGCCATTGCCAATCCCTAATCACGCTTGGGAGTATGTCACAGCAGACCGCATTACAAGCCTGCCAAAGACAAAGCATGGGTACACTGCTATTTTAGTTGTGGTAGACAGGCTTACCAAGATGACGCATTTCATGCCTTGCAAAAATGAATCCACCGCTCAGGATATGGCTCGTCTCTTTGTGGACCATGTTTGGAAACACCATGGAATGCCGCTGTTTATTACCACAGACAGGGGTCCTGAATTCACCAACAAGTTCATTGCTTCACTTTGTGAGATAGTGGGTACACTGCATTGCAAATCCACTGCTTATCATCCTCAATCAGATGGTCAAACTGAGCGAATGAATAGAATACTGGAGGACATGCTACGGCACTATGTTAACCCCAAACAGAACAACTAGGATGAATTGCTCTCTGCTGCTGAGTTTGCTGTGAATAACGCTTATCAAGCAAGCATTCAGGACACACCATTTTACCTCAACTATGGTAGGCATCCACGGCTGCCAAATGATCTGACTCTGAAAGCACGGCTTCCTGGAAACACTGGCAACACAAAGGCTGTCAAAGACCCCAGGGCTGTTGATTTCATTGGGAACATAGAGAAGGCTGTTGCCAAAGCCAAGGTCTGCCTGCAAGTTGCACAGCAACGTCAGAAAAGGTATGCAGATGAGCACCGCAATGAAGTACAGTATGAGGTTGGTGAGCTAGTCTGGCTCAACAGTCAACATGTTACTATCAAAGCTGTTGGCTCACGCAAGATGTTGCCACGCTGGCTGGGGCCTTTCAAGATCCTTGCTAAGACTAGTCCAGTCAACTATACTCTGGACATACCTCCTCATTACCGCATCCACACTACTTTTCATGTAAGCATGCTGCGCCGTGCCTATGACAACGGTGCTGGCGCACAGAGACCCCCCATCATCATGATAGAGGGTCAAGAGGAGTTTGAGGTTCATGAGATCTTGAACCATAGCCCTGCACACAAGAAAAGATGTGACTCCAATACCCGTTACCTTGTGCAGTGGAAAGGTTATGGTCCTGCTTACAATAGCTGGGAACCTGGTAGCACTCTTAAAAAGAATGCACCTGAAACGCTGTCTGACTACTGGGACGAAGTTGAAGCTGTGCAAGTGCAAGCAGCTGAGTCTAGAGTTGACTCTGACACTGGGTTGGCCCCTGGTGATCAAACCGATCCTGCCCCTACAGGCAGAAGTCGTGGCCGAGGCCGTAGTCGTGCTGTAGGCCGAGGTCGTGGTCGAGGTTTGCGACCTATCAGCAAAAGGTTGAAAAAGTAGTCCCAGTCACAGTCTCCTAGAACATCGGGGTTTTAGGAACCCTATTTGTGCACACACCTTTGCAGCACTCAGAGGTGAGATGTTCTGAGTCGACATGGACGTGTCAACTCGTGTGCTGAGCAGCGTCAGTACAAATGACCTTGATGGTTTAGCCACATCATGGATCGCTTTACTTACTACTATTAAGACTGAGTTGAGTAATACTATGATCTCTATCGCGCGCATAATACATTCAATATTGTCACTCTCAAGATGATTGCACAAGCGAATCTTCCTACGAATGAATACAGGGAGTATGCTGTTGTGTGAAGACACAGCAGCATGCTGGTGGTTGAGACTTCACTCCATTTCACACTTCATACATAATAATTATCATACAGTCAAAAGCTCTCACAGAGGGGGCGAATGTAACAATCTTACCGTCACTACTAATTATACACCGTAACACGATCATTAGTCAATACCTTATCAGGAATCACTTATGTATGATTCTCACCAACCACCAGTGTCATCTCGACGCTCCAGCTTGGACTGATACTCTTTACAAGCCGTTAGCTTGTTACAAGGTAGCTACCACATCTGTGTGGTCATATAGTAACATGCATCACCCTTATATGCATGACAAATGTGGGTGCAACAATGCAAGAAGGCGCAGTGGCACCACGAGTTCAAAGCCAAATGTGACCACAATGAAATCAGTGACTTTCCCAAGTGCTGTATGAGGAGGCCATGGATAACGACAAGATGCGCAAGGAACCCAGAAGCATTCTCCTATTTGGATGTGCTGATGGAGCTCATCCACCTAGAGCCCAAGGTCTGACTGGCTTGATGTGCAAGTGACACATGTTACATCTAGTGCTGCTTTTTTGGCCTGCTTGTTCAAATTGAATGTATATTCCATTGCATAAATATTGCAGCTGGCAGGTGGTACTGCTGTGAGTATCAGCACACAATGTGTCTGCACTGAGTGACAGGTCTCCTGTCAGCGCCAAAACAGTTTGTGCCTAGGCGAGAGTTGCACCTTGCAACCCATTATGGAGAAAGCCTTCTCTTGCATACGGAAAAGGCAGAGCTGATGCTTTGCTGCTGGAGCATGTGTGCTTTAACAATGCTTGCATTCTTTGGTGTTGGCGCAAAACATTGCAACATGAGCTGCATTTGCAGACGAAGATGATGCTTGTCAGCGTCAAGCGCCATCTAGCAGGGCTACTAGGACACTCATCTGCGTGACACTCGTTGCCGCCTTGTTGGTTATCATGAAATACACCGTGGCCTCAAGACTGATGCCATGCATGCACGCCTTGTTGCCATGCAGTTGAAGCATACTAGCCAATTTCACTGCTGTTCACATGCACATGTATGTATGTTGCACCATCTGTTAGGGAGGTGAGTCTGCACATCTGCCTATACTAAATTGACAGGCATGCACATGATGCGCTTGCATTTGCACGGCACATACATCAAACGCAATGTCTGTTCATGATCAATACTGCACCTTTCATGCTCAAACATGGCCATGCTGCTGCACTGCCTGCAATGATGCTATAAATTGCTCTGAAACCAAGATCAGTTGCCCTAGGCAGTTGGGGACAAGCCCCGCTGTTTTTCGTGTGCAGGTCGATTGCAGACACAGACACTCTACGGCTTTTGACAGACGGCAACCAAATTTAACACACACAGACCACAGACATCCAATACCGCGCCGGTCACGAGCCTGTATGCTTTGTGCCTAGACCAAGACCTGCTTGTGCTTTGCTGGAGTTCACTCAAGCTCCTACACACATAATGAGGGTTTCCCATTCTGCTGATATAGGTATAACTACGATCATCTCCTATACATAGCTGCTTTGTGCTTATACTCGTGGCTGGCAGCGGAATCTTATTACGACTTCAAGTTGACAGCCATATTCTGGCAGCCGACATCATCAGCTCAGCTCAGCTCCTGTGAAAATCAAGCTCGCGACCGCTATGCATCTCACTGCATTTGTGCCTTACAGCGTCACAACTGGGTGCTCCCTACCCGGCAACACTCACGTACTACTGCCTGCATCCTGCTGTCTAACCATGGTTACCTTCTGATCCAGGCATTTCGTCAGGCGCTACAATCGTACTCTTGGGGATTTGCTCTGATCCAATTCTTTCGAAACATGAACTTAGTCTGGTACTAAGTCCTTATGAAGGTTTCTGTGTGGTGTGTTTTCGCGAGAGCGTTGAATATCCCCTATGCGGCTTTCAGCCAGTACAGCACGTCGTATTGCTATGCACAATATCCTCTGTGGCCATTAGGGGGTCGTGGCCTCAACTACTACAGCGGCACCCTTTTAACACATGGCTGACGCTGCTTAATCAATGCAGGTCTTGCAGCAGCAGCAATTATTGCGTGCTGTAAGTGCTCCACGCAGCCTGAATAGTGCTGTGCATATGCATTCTCAAATGTTATCATGCGGTAAATGTGAAGGTGTAATGGCCATGTATGCACAACATACATGCTGCAGATTGAAATGCTGCACATCATCGACTGGCAGATGCATACGACTACACCTATGCACAGTCCAACACAACCTGTCACAAATTGCTGGCAACTTGCTTGGCAGTCAATGTGCTGTAAGCATGCTCAGAGTCTGCACAACTGTGCAGTTGTCAATGTTGTGGAACAGGCTCTGTATATGCCATGGTAATAACAGCAGTAGCTATGAGTGGTACCATCATAAAGCTAGGTGCAACACTCTGCTATGACCATCAATCATGAGGGCACGCCTATGGCCTTGACTCTAAGCCACTCACAACCCATCACTCAGTATGCAGTTCACATCACCATAGACAAAGACACATGGTACGCGATAAACACATGGCAGTGTGCACCCTCAATCACCTTGTGCCGTACACACATAGATGCACCACAGATGAGCAGAGGAAACTACCTGACACACCACAAATAGACAACCTGACATTTCTTATTGATTGCTGGCTCATCATACAAGTTGATCACACTGGACTTGTAGCAGGACAGCATGTCTCCAAGCATGCCCTCAGTATGCCTCAGCTGTAGCCTCATCATGCATTGAGTTCCAAGCCTGGTGCTTGCGGCAGAATTTGTGGCAGAACTTGGGCTTTTCGGCGCTGCTGTTCCAACCCATCCATATAGTAGTGCAGCGGTGCCAGGACAAAAAAGAAGAGAAAGACAAACCCCCACCCCAACAAATCAACCCTCCATCTGAAAGCCCAAGGAAACTGCAAAAGGCAAAACATGTTAAATTAGCCTTCCCTCCAGCAGTGATAAAATTGACCAAAGACTTGTCAGAACTGAATGGGTTGGACTACAACTTTGCCACAGATTGTGTGGACACTGCAGCGCCACATGATCAGCAACAGAAACGCTGACAAAGGTCATGAAGCAGTCATTTGCGAGGCAGGTGTATGTCACATATTGGAAGCATGTTGCTACACAGTCCAATCCAGTTCAGGGAAAATAAGTGATATGGTGTGTGTCTACGAAGCTTTTTTGCCACTGCAGTTCCTCACCTTGTAAAAGCCAAAGTAGTCCAGCTTGTCGAAGACTGCCAAGCCGCTAAGGCAGCCCACAGTTGCAAATATGAGGTAAATCACAACCAAGATGGCTTCATACAGGCTCAGCTGGGCACAGAAGTCCCGAGTGTCCGCATAAAATGTCAGCTGTGGGGTACAGTTGATCTGCACATCATCGCTTTCTTCCAGACACACTGTCATATTGCAATGTTTGATTACTGCACCGTGTGCGCAAAAAATGCGGGAAGGCAGGCATAACTGTACAAACAGTGTTCTTGCTGCCCAGCATAGCAGCACAAGCTTCAGCTTTGAACCTACAAAGGCTTTGAAAAGGCACAAGAGGACAGCCGTGTCAACAGCTGGCATTGCTTTGCTTTGAAGGTACCTGACAGAGGGCACAAGTCCAGCAGCATGTGATCACTGGGTTCTGCATAGCACAGACACGGCTTACCATGAGCAACAAATCACAAAGCCCGTACGTGCAGTACAGGTATACGTATGCAGAAACCTGACAACATAGACAAGGTTGCAGTAATCAAACATATATGCTGCAGAAGCTGAGGGTGAGCTGTCAGTAGCCAGACCCAAAGACAAATCCTGGAGTTGCTGAGGGTGACTGAGGCAACATGGTGCAGCTACAACTATTTGCATCATTGTTTGCTACCACGCACATCCTATGAACAAGCTATGTGGTGTATGAACAATGTCAGAGTGAGCCAGAGCTGGTGTGGCAAGGGATATTGACCGACCTTCAAGTCACTTCCATTGCCTCCAATATACCAGGGCTGCACAGTCATGTAGCCAACACAAGCCCAATACATGAAGGCACACATGACAATGGTGGTGCACTGCAGCATGAAGTTCTGAAGCTTGCACAAATTCTGCGGTGGGTGCCTTGCATTCAAGCGCTCATTAGCTGGGCGCAAGCTGCACACAATGCCCAGTGATAGTGCTGTGAAGTCCAGAATACCTCTCTGCACCAAGCAAAATTGGCCGATGTCACGGGGAGCTATCTAACGCCCTTTCTTGTCTCAATGAAGCGCAAGCGTTTCCGGTACAAGTGCCAGGACACACAATATTCAGAATGTATGCCTTGTGCACAACTGAGGTGGTTGCTTGGGAATGTATGGCTGTGCGTGTACAAGATTGAGTTGTCCAACAGTTGCAACCTACTGGGCACGCGTGAAATCAAGGTTGCCTGCCATTGTCAAAGCAAAACAAGCACCATTGCACTGCACTGAGTACGCCTGTAGGGAGCTACTATGACCTTGCTGCGCTGAATGCAGTCAAGTGCAATTCCCCAAGTACACTCACAAGCAACAGTATTCGATGCAGCGTGCAGCATTAAAACATGGTTGCCTTCCGAAGCAACACGGAGACAAGGCTGACCTGCTGGTTGTTAGAACGCGAGCCATCCATGTAGAAGGATGTGTTGAACATGAGAGCCATCAACAGCTGGTACAGCACCATGTACTGCAGCAAAACGCATACATACACATGGCCACTGTCTTCAATCTGCAAGTCACAATGCACAGCCAATGCAGGATGAATCCAAGCAAACAGCCTGTGATGGCTGGAATTGCTACAAATGAAATCGCACAGCGTACAAGCAACAGTTGACAAAAAGTGTACCTTGATGGCTGCCAGCGTGATGGCTTGAGCAGCTCGACATTCCCGCAGCACCGTGATCAGACCTGCATGCCAGGCAGTCATGCTCAAACTAGACAACAAGCACCTGCATGAGTACCATCTATAAGCAGCACAACAAAAGTTGATTTCTGCAACATGTGTGAACACTGGAGACTGTGGTCGGTTGCGTCATTAGCTAAGAGGCATTGATGTATCTCT
>JAYKYS010000608.1:5000-20000 GCA_036924285.1 Asterella californica
CACTCAGATCCAAACCTGGAATGGACAAAATGCCAACTTGCCACGTGGATTAGCCCGCAGGTGTGTCCGAACACAGAAAATGGCCAAGGTAAAAAGGAACACCAAATTCAATTATTTAAATATTATTCTTTTTTATTATTTCTAATTTTATTTATTTATCTCTTATTCATTTATTCATTCTTTAATTTTTATCTATTTATTCTTAATTTTTATCTATTTATTTATCTATTTACTCAATTAATTCAAATTTACCTGGTTCTTCTCTCTCATTGGGCCACGCCACACGTACGAAGGCGGGCTCTAACCTAGTTAGTACCGCTGGCAACCTCGTACGTACAGAGGCAACCACGGTCGGATGGGTTGTGGTTGTGGAGACCACACTGTCTCGGGTTGTGTTTCTCTGGATCATCCGCGGGACCAGCCAGACCGCCCGCCCTTTGGTTGGGAGACCACCCTTACACCCTCCACTACCCCAACCCATCCACCCGGAGGGAGGGTTGTGGGTTACGTGGTCCCAGATCTGATCTGCTCGCTGATCCATCAGAGACCCTACTTTACTCCAACCCCGCCCCGCCCCGCCCAGATCAACCCCAAAAAGGTATTGACTCTTAACTCCATCAATGCCCAAAATGGTCCCATCTCTGATCCTTCCCTAAACCCTCGCCCCGACCAAAATTGATCCACGGCCGGTTCGATGGTCCCAGAATTGGTCCCAATACTCCAGGCTTCTCATGCCCGTGGTCCGACACTCGATGTACAAAGCATCTCTAGGCTGCTCGGGTTGCTGGCTCCAGAAAATGGTCCCGATGGTCCTCACCGGCTCGCCTAACTGCTTTAGCGACTAGTTAGTCTTGACTATCTTTAGCCCAAGTTCTCGGAAGGGTTCCGACAAGGAGAGAATGGTCCCGGTTGCCCTGTGCGCGGTCCGACAAATGGTCCCGGTGCGACACACGATGGCTCGATCTCGATCAGCGATGGGACCCGGATTACTTTTAACTACGGGCCAACTAGCCTTAGTCATGACTATCTTTAGCCCAAGTTTCCGGAAGGGTAACGAAGTTATGGTCCCGATAAAGACAGTGCTTAACTGTACTGGCCCGGTGTCCGACAAAGGCTCCCGATGCGAGAGATACCCCATTTGACCTTTAGCTACGGGCCAACTACCGTTAGTCATGACTATCTTTGGCCCAAGTTCTCGGAAAGCGATTCTGAAGCCATTTAGGCATTACAAAAGGATAAAAGAGTACCCTTACTCCTCCATTTTGGGTACGAACCGCCTCGTTAATCATTCCAGGGTAAGGCTAAGTAAAATACTTGCGATTTCTAGTGGGAAATAAATACAACACACCCCCTTTCAGCTTTAATCTTTTCAATCCCGTGTTTCTCCTTTGTTTCCTTCTGCTCTCTTAATTTATTTGTTCCTTGTATCATGTATTATGTGTTATATTTGATTTTTCCCATGCTTTTTTTACATATTCCCTTCTTCTTGTTTCCTTCTTAAATATTTCCGGTACATTAGAGGAACAAAGTATTACTATTGCTTCTACTTTTAAATATTTCCTTATTACGAACTTAATGCTTTATTCAATCTACTGCTTTGCTTTTATTATTGCATCGACTTTGTTATTGCTATAACTTTGTACTATTTCCTTCTACGAATTTCTCAAATTCCAGAGGAATAATTTCAACTACTTGTTGCTAATATCTTTTCAGTATTTCCTTCTATGCTTTCTCAGAAAAATAAATTGAACAGTCTTCTTCACTTTTTAGGTTGCTATAACTTTATCTTTGTTAAAACATCTCCTTTTAATATTTCCTTATACGAACTAGGCTCGCACTTACTCGCGAAACAATTAGCTTCGAGGGGGTCGAGCAATTGTTCATCCTCCTCCTCCCGATATTTATGATTTGTTAATGTTGCTACGGCTCTTGATATCCCATTCCTTTGACGAAAACGCAAATAATGATTTGGCCCAGGGGCCTTTAAGCCTTAATTTAAAGACCCCATGTAACTATTTTCGTGGAGCCCGATGGAATATTCTTTCCCGATTGTGTCCAACGGCTCCCGATAGAGCGATGCTTTCATGCTGCGACGGCTCCCGATATTAAATTCCTTTGATTTCAACGCAAAGTACGATTTAATTATAACTATTTTTTCCTGGAGGCCGATGGTTTAATTTTCCATGATGGTTTCTTCCTCCTCCCGATATTAATTAAGTTGATTTTTCCCCTTGCTTTTCAGAGGGACCCTAATTAAACTAACCCTATTAATTAATTGCCTACAACTTAGGGTGAATAAATTATTGCTATTGCTTATTTATTATTTCCTTCTACGCTATTTTCGGAACAATCAGTCAAACCGTTTTGCTTCACTTTTATCTTTATTACTATACCTTAATTTTAATTTTTAATTTTAATTTTTAAATATTTCCCTTTAACGAACTTCTCCGGTTTAATCCCATCCCTTTTAATTCAAAATATTTCCCTTTCCACTGAACTTGATTCATAATTTAGGCCCGTTTTTACTCCCGAAACAAATTACTCAGAGGGATCAAGTCAAGTCCCTTTTGAAATTCCCCCTCCTCCCGAATATTAGCGATGGTTTAGTGTCGCGACGGGCTCATGAAATTAAATTCCATACGCTTCAACGCAAAAGTACGATTTAATTCAGGGGCTTCAAGCATTAATTTCTTACTCGGCCGTAACTATTTCCGTGGACCCGATGGTTTCCTTCTCCTCCCGATGTTTGGGGTTGCTTTAATTTTGTGACATGATCCCGAAATTCAATTCCGTTGACTTCAACGTAAATAACGATTAATTCAGTGCCTTTAGGCCGAATTTTTTTACTCGACGTAACTATTCCGGTGCCGATGGTTTTCCTCCTCCTCCCGATTCATTAATGTTGCGGAGGCTCTCCCGATATTCCATTCCGATGACTTCAACGCAAAGTATGATTTAATTCAGAGGCCTTTAAGCCTACATTTTTTACCCGATGGTAACTATTCCGGTGCCGATGGTTTTCCTCCTCCTCCCGATTCATTAATGTTGCGACGGCTCCCGATATCTTATTCCGACTACTTCAACGCAAAGTATGATTTTATTCAGGGCCTTTAAGCTAAATTTTAGACTCGATGTAACTATTCCCGTGTATTTGATAATGTAGCGATGGTTTACGATAATGTAGCGATAATGTAGCGATGGTTTACTTTTCCCCGGTGGTTTATTGTCTCGCGGAGTTGATTTTTTCTATGAAATTCTCCATCATCGATAAACATTATTCCTCCCTCGAACTTTTACCTAAACCATGTTCATGCCTCAACAACTGGCTATTATAAACTTGGATACCACCATTTGCAGCGTGATGCGGTCATACCAGGGCCACGCCACCAGATCCCATCAGAACTCTGCAGTAAAATGCCCTTGGGCCGGAATAGTACTGGGATGGGTGACCTCCCGGGAAGTCCCGGTGCTGCATCCAATTCTTTTTTCCTTTTTTTTACGAATTAATTCTTTGGCAATCGAACAAATATATTACGCTGCCAGGCACTAAACTAATTAATTACTCGTGGACTAATGTTCTTTTCATTTTTGGACGTGAATTGATTCTTTGGTACTGAATAAATTAATTGCTCGTATGTATGTCTGTTTTTCTTTCTTCCAGCATAAAATAACCTTGAATACGGAACCCATTAGTTTATCATAATAAATCCAAATACCGTAGTACATATTTCATTACTCTATGTGACGTTGATCTATGTCACCCCTTACTTATTCATAATACATCCAAATACCGTAGTACTTCTTCCATTACTCTATATCACTTCGATCTAAGAACCCATTACTTATTCATAATACATCCAAATACCGTAGTACTTCTTCCATTACTCTATATCACTTCGATCTAAGAACCCATTACATATTCATAATACATCCAAATACCGTAGTACTTCTTTCATTACTCTATGTCACTTTTAACCCATTAGTCTTTCATAGCAACCCATTAGATATACATAATAAACCCAAATATTGGACTGGCTGGTCCAGTAACCTTGAATAACCTTGAATATGGAACCCATTAGTTTATCATAATAAATCCAAATACCGTAGTACTTCTTTCGTTACTCTATGTGACGTTGATCTATGTCACCCATTACTTATTCATAATACATCCAAATACCGTAATACTTCTTCCATTACCCTATATCATTTCGATCTAAGTAACCCATTACTTATTCATAATACATCCAAATACCGTAGTACTTCTTTCATTACTCTATGTAACTTCGATCTCTTTAACCCATTAGTCTTTCATAGCAACCCATTAGATATACATAATAAACCCAAATATTGGACACTTTTTCCATTACTCCATGTAAGTTGTTGTATTTAAACTTTTCTTTGTTCTATTTACACCTATTTACTACTTGTGTACTTAAAATACATGTATCCGCAATTGTCAAAGAGTTTATCATGTTTGCCTATTACGTTTCAAATGTCACTTAACACCCCTTCATAAAAAGTGTGAGCAAAAAATTGATGGTGGAGGGTTTAACTTTTCTTAAGAACAAACTTGGTCCTTCTTTGCTTCTTTCCGCGTATATGTAAATCTGCCGGTTGTATCATTTCTATACTTTGCATGTGGTTAGCACACGTAGTTGTTAGACCCTTCAAGGATCCATATCTGAATTTCTCACCTTCAGTTTATTTCAATCAATATCACATATATACAGTTTGGAGCTCATTTATTTTATAGAAACTATTTTCATGGATACTCATTTGTAATATCCCATCATATGGACACTTCACACTCACTATGTCATGAATCATATGTACTTAATAAATGATTATCGTGATCATATAGTTTTGGATTACTCGATCATCCTCTATAGCGATTAGTTTTGATCAGGACTGTGCGCACAGCTCTCCCTCTTTTGTTTAGGGTTCCTCAGTTGATCAAATATAGAATCCAAGTGACAGCTTAACAACATACTGTACTATCCATTGTTTATTCAACTGCAATTAAAATAATTTAGAAGCCAAAGTCAGTTTCAGATGAAAACTGATCTAAGACTCTGAACCTCTAAAAAGTGATTACAGTTGATTCTGAGTTGAACACATTCACATGATGAACTAACTATATCTATTATCACTAAAATAATTCAGAAGCCAATATCACTTTCTTATGAAAATTAATCTAAGACTCTGAACCTCTAAAATAAAGTGTCTTCTGAATAAAAATTTATATTCCATGTCATCGGTATATATATTATGATTTTCTCTAACAATACTCTGTAAACTCCATCTTACACATATTACTCTGACGTTTGTATTAGTATCCTAAACTTTTAGGATCAAGACTTCATATATAGCCAAATGTCACATTCTTATACACCCTCGGTTTTTCAAATATGAATTACAAGTGAGAGTTGAGCAGATTCACACTGTCAAGTAACTATATCTACTATCACTAAAATAATTCAGAAGCCAAAGTCAGTTTCAGACATAAATTAATCTAATACTGTAAAGTTTCAACTGTAACATCTCTATGAATTAAAATCATTATTTTAGATCGCTTATCTGAGTTTTGTGATTTTCCATCGAATCACAACTTATCAATCAGATCTTTCATGTTTACCGAAGTATTATACTTGCCTATTTAGGATTATATACTTCAAACAAGGTCTTTCACTCTTGTTTATACACTCTGGGTTTTTCATATCTAAGTTACTAGAGACAGTTGGACATATTTACTAATCAACTAACTATGTCAATTAACAATTAAATTCAGAAACCAATATCAGTTTCTGCCAACATTTAATTCTCTGCAACATTAAACTAAATTTTTCTGTGAATTAAAACTTGAACTTTATATCATTTATGCATTTATTAGGATTTCTTCATACAATGTAGCCTCTATTAACAAGATCTTACAACATTTACTCATACTTTTGCCAAAGTACTATTTTAATTCATGGAACTCATCTATGCTTTTCAATTAAATCACTCAATTTTTCCACTATGGATTATTTGACATCCTTCTCTGTCTTTTCAAGTATTAAAGATTAACATGTATCTTAAAGATTCCTCAGAATTACATGAGTTTAAACCCTACGCTATTTGCATATGATATTTCATGTTCATGTCTAACCCTCAAACTTAAATGGACATGTGCTATCGTTCTGATATCTTGCATATGGTCAAGATAACCAAGTTGAACGGCTTAATATTTGAATTTAGTTCCAATATAAAATCAATCTATTTGTATACTGTCTCCATGTTCGGTTTTCCTATGTACCATTTAATATGAATTGTTTTGTAGACTATACTTGAGTATATCCTTCCATGTATTCCCTTCTTATAATACTCGAGGTACTGACTTCTCATATGTCACATTGCATCTTTCTTTTCCATTTGATCATATGTATAACTTTATGAAGAGTTTAAAGGAGTCCAACTTGATAAAGTATTACATGATTCAAATAATTCGAACACGCTCCGTTTCAATGCTCAACCTGATTTATTCTATCAATCATTTATCCTCCATACGTGAGTTTTTTCAGTGTCCAGAACAGATTGAATATTAATCATGTTGAGTTATAAAGTCCAGCTTGACTACTACATACTTATATGTGTAGGTGAATCTAAATATGTATTAATCTGAATATAATACTATATGTGTTTATATTCATAGTTTATACATATAGTTTGATATACATTTGGTTTTAATTGATTAACCATACTTCTCCTAACAGATACAAGAAGATACTTCTCCAAAGTGACTTATGATATTCTTACACGAATTTATGTCTTTAAACCTTAAGCTACTCATAATATCTGTTCATTTCTAACCCTATATAACTAAAATGCACATATAGTGTCATTTTTATTTACGTGTAACACTTTAATTTTCTTTATATATCAAATGGTTTATGCATCTGATCTGACTTTCGTCAAATAATAGCATTATATTCATTTCATCTTATTATGTTGAGCAGTACGAGGATTCATGACTACATCTCAGCTGTTAACCGTCAACAACCATTAACCCTCAACTGATAATGTTCTCCATTCTTGATTCATTTATCTTGCAGTAGCATTGAACACCTTGTTTTTTAAACTTTACTCAAGCGAACAACCCACTAATATTTTCTGTACTCCCTTGGTTTTTTGTTGTTGTCTTTAATCTATGTCTTGAATATTTTAATAACTTCACTAGTCTAATATATACAAAAGAATTTGGTATAAGTTAGATTCTAGTGAGTAACTTTACTTGTTCTCCGTCAATAGAAAAAAAATCACAAGAAATTCACATCAACTTGACTTAGATGACAATAATATTACGGTTCAATTACTCATGGGAAGTCCTAGACGATAATAAAGTTAAGTTTGAACTTCAACTTTTGTGTTCTCGTGTTGTTAAAACTCTATAGTATCAAACTTTAATTTCTTTATATATTCTGATGTTTTCGTCAAATAATACCCATTATATCAATTTAATCTTAATTATATCCAAGTAGTATCATGATTCATGATTTTCTCTTCTCTTAACGTCAACAACCCTCAACTGATAATTTTCTTCATTCTTGATTTATTTATCTTACAATAGCATTAACATCATGCTTTTAAACTTTAATCCAATTTATTATTGGATTGTATTGTATTATGTAAATGTACTGATACTTCGTACTCGTCATTACATCTTCCCTTTCCATTAACTCATATAAATGTTGATTCAAAGTTTAAATAAAATATGATCTCTATAATCTCTTCCACTAATATTTTCTCTACTCTCTTGGCTTTTCCTATTGACTTTAACCATATGTACTGAAGTTCATCTTATACGTATCATTACAATTTTCTCTCTTTCTCGTATAGTAGTTTATTCATTGTTAAAAACAAGCAAGATCTTGATATAGGTTTGAAAATCAAGTCCAGCTTAACTACTATAATCAAAAGAGTTTGATATACTATTCACTTTTAATGAGTCGCTTCATCCTATCAAATACAACAACTTAAAGATCAAGACTGGTCTCACTCAGATGTCATTAGAAATGTCATTTAGATGGTTTCTTGACCCTTTTACACTGGAAACATTCCTCTGAAGTATAAACCGTAGATATTCATAGTGTTCATTCCTAACCCTAGAACCCTATTCATACACATGTAGTATCAATTTAATATCAGATGTTTTTGAAACTTGTGGTACCATATTGTAACCCTACATCTTTCTCTTTTTGGTTTATCATGTAGAACTTGGTTTCAAAATATTTAACAAATATAAGTAGAATTAGTTGATTAAGTATTACATGATTCAAATAATTAGAACACGCTCCGTTTCAATGCTCAAATTACATGATTCAAATAATTAGAACACGCTCCGTTTCAATGCTCAACATGATTTATTCTATCAATCATTTATCCTCCATACGTGAGTTTTTTCAGTGTTCAGAACAGATTGAATATTAATCATGTTGAGTTATAAAGTCCAGCTTGACTACTACATACTATATGTGTAGGTGAATCTAAATATGTCTTAATCTGAATATAATTACTATATGTGTTTATATTCATAGTTTATACATTTGGTTTTAATTGATTAACCATACTTCTCCTAACAGATACAAGAAGATACTTCTCAAAGTGACTTATGATATTCTTACACGAATTTATGTCTTTAAACCTTAAGCTACTCATATTATCTGTTCATTTCTAACCTTATATAACTTAAATACACATGTAGTGTCATTTTTATTTACGTGGCACGTATGTATAGTAGTTAAGCTGGACTTGATTCATAAATCTCACCATAAATCTCTTGGATAACAATAAGATGATATTTCACTAATGAGAAGTTTACAACAATAAATAGTTAGGCCTCACCTTTATCTTTTGTATTTTCTTGTTCGTAAGACTCTAGATTATCAAACTAAAATTCCATTTATATACTAAATCGTGTCTTAGGTTTCATCAAATAATACCATTATATTAATTTACATCTTATAGGTTTTAACTATTACTTAGACTGTTTACCGAAGTTCTACCTTAATTCATGACATTCATCTCTTCACTTCACGAATATAACCCTCAACTGATAACCTCTCTCCGGGAAAATTTACTTATTAAGCTTTTCTGACCCTAAAACTTAAATACATAATCCCAATAGCGTTCTGATATGTGCATATGGTCAATCTACACATGGTTCAATTTCTAAATTTAAATAACTTGACAATTATTCTAAATATATTTTATATTCACTTAACTGAATATCACATGTAGTCCATCATATATACTTCATATACCTTCAGGCTAGATCTTAAAGACACATGTAATGTCGGTTTAATATTTTGGATATGGTCATCTATACACCAATTAAAGCTATATATTTATACATCTGGTAACATATAAGGATTTCAATAAGGAAATCAACTTGAACATAAGTTGTATTCTGTTTTCCATGTTTTATTGTTCCATTTAATACCGAGATGTTTTTGAAACTTTACTCCAAGATATAGATCCCATTATTACACATATACTTCTTACTTTTCATTCTCTGCATGTAGTAGTTCATACTATATGTCTTTCTATGTAGATTTACTATCAATGATAGATGTTTGAGAAACTTTACCCTTGAATGTATTCTTTTAAAATACATTGATAAGAAGATATACTTGTCATGACTTTTATATATGTATATAAGGTTATATCTTTCTTTCTCATACTTGACTAAAACAAATGAAAGGTATTTAGGTTGAATTATCAAGTCCAACTTGACAACTACATATTAAGTATAGTAGTAGATTATTTACATCACGAGAGTTAGGTATATCTTAGGTTTTAATGACAAGCAGTACTTATTCTATCGACTCAAGAAAATCGCACCAATATCACTTAGAGGATAGTAATGCGATGGTACTGTTTGCAACTACAGTATATTTAATTCTCAACTTCATTTTTGAATTCTCTTGATTTAAGACTGACTCTCTATAGTATCAAACTTTAGTTGTTTGTGAATTAATATTATATGTAAGATAGTTTATGACTTTTCTCATCAATAAGACCATCTTAATTTGTTCTTAGAGTTTAATTCAGCCTTAGTACCAAAGTACTATAATCTGATATACATTGGTTCTTGATTAAGAACCTTTCCTAATAATTGATAATATTCTTTTTGGATATTATCATATATACACCAGTTCAAGATATACATAGGGTAACATATAAAGATTTGAATAATAAAATCAATCTGAATAAAAGTTGTATTCTGTTTTCCATGGTTCACTGTTTCATGTACATTTAATACCCAGATGTATTTTAAATTAGAAACTCTACTCGAAAATATCCATTCCATTATGACACTAATACTTAAAACTTGTCATGCTCTGCATGTAGTAACTAATACTGTAAGTTTTTGATGTAGCATTTACTATCAATGATATATATTTTAGAAACTTTATTCCAATATACTCTTGGATGTATTGTTTTACGATACATCAAAGAATATACTCGTCATGAATATCACTTAGGACCCTTTTGTAATAACTGGTAATGTTCTTTTTGGATGTTATCATATATACACCAGTTCAAGATATATACAGAGTAAAGATTTGAATAATAAAATCAACCTGAATATAAGTTGTATTCTGTTTTCCATGGTTCAGTGTTTCATGTACGGTTTAATACCCAGATGTTTTTTAAATTAGAAACTCTACTCGAAGATATCCATTCCATTATGGCACTGATACTTAAAACTTGTCATGCTCTGCATGTAGTAATTTGATACTGTATTTTTTTATGTAGCATTTACTATCAATGATATATATTTTAGAAACTTTACTCCAATATACTCTTGGATGTATTGTTTCACGATTCATCCAAAGATATACTCTCCATTATGAAAATGATACGTAATACTTGTCATGCTTGCATGTAGTAATTAATACTGTGTATTTTTTGTGTAGCATTTACTATCAATGATATATATTTTAGAAACTTTACTCCAATATACTCTTGTTGTATTGTTTTTCGATACATCAAAGGATATACTCGTCATGAACTTTCTATGCAACATTATATCTTTCTTTTTCGTGTTTGACTAGAACAAATAGAAGGTAGATTTAGGCTGAATTATTGAGTCTACATTGACAACTAAATACTAAATACTATGTGTAGTAGTAGATTATATATATTACGAGAGGTTTGTATATCTTAGGTTGAAATATCCTTTATTCTATCTATTCAAGAAACTGAGATGAAACTTAGACGACAATAATATGATGGTCTTGTTTGCAACTATGTTATAGTTCTCATCTTCATCTTTGTATTAGAAGTTTTATTCAGACTTAGTACCAATTTACTACCAAAGTACTATCTTAACTCATGACTTGCATCTCTTCTCTTCGAGAACATTAACAACCATGTACATCTCTAAGTACTAAGTACTTTTCTGATCTGCATAGTAGAATACATAAAACACATTATCTTGTTTATCAACATTTTAGTGGCAGATTTACCAACAATGAGTTAAATTGAGTTTGAATTATCCTCCCAACTATTTCATCAAATACAAGAAATTCTACTCATCAAATATCACTCAAGACCTATTTGCAATAACTGGTAAACTCACAAGTATATTCATGAGTTTATAAGGTAATATTTCGTTCTAACCCTAAAATACACAAGCCCAATAACGTTTTGATGTTTTGCATATGATCAGTCTAAACAAGTTCGTGCATCTCAACGTTAAAATAATATAACCAATCCAAATGTCTAGATGCGGGGATATTATCATATACATATATTCCACATAACAACTTTCATGTTTCATTCTAGCATATTACATATTAGCTTGATTCAAGGTTTTAATTAAGTCGAAATATCAAGTCTAGCTTCACTACTACGACTACAAATAATGAAACGGTCTTATTGACAGTATAAGTACGGATGATCATTAAAACTAAACGGGTATCTCACTATCTTATATACGCAGTACTTTCAAAATAACTATGTGCTAAAATAATACAATATCTATTTTTTCCACCTACTATCATATAACTTAGAAGAAAATGTGCATGGATCTCTACGTCGAGAAGAAAATTCATTATTAATTACTTTGTAGAAATAGCTGTTAGAAAAACAGTGTTGTCTATATGGAAAGAATTATCCAAATGGGTTTAGTACTAAATGAAGATAACATATTTCTAAAAGACAAGTTTGAGATAAAACAACCCGTTAGAACATCTACATATTCTATTAATATTAGAGACTTAAAATAAAGACAAGTCAACTTATAAATTCTCTCTCCTTGAGAATAATAACGATGTAAAATTGGTTAAACTTTTGATGATATAATATCTTACTTATTCTGATATTATATCACCAAAATATGACACTTAGATGACAATCATATGATGGTCTTGTTTGCAGCAATAGTATATTTAGTTCTCATCCTCCTCTTTGTATTCTCTTGATGTTAGACTCTATAATATCAAACTTGAGTTATGTGTGAACTAATATGCATATATCAGATCGTTTGCGATTTCCACCTGTAAGATCATCTTGAATTCACTAAAATAATAAAATATATTATTTAGCACCTCCTAACATAAGCGACCTCAAGTATAACTTAGAAGATAATGTGCATGGATCTTTATGTAATCTGGTTATCAAGAAGAAAATCCATCACTAATTACATTGAAGATCTCGCTGTTAGAAAATATACCCAAACTCGTATTCACCACCAATTTCGTTTATCCACCCTTTATCCGATCTTAGGTATATCATTGATAAGATGATAGATAATTAAAATAAAGAAATTCAACTTATAAGTTCTCTTTCCTCGAGAATAATTACGGTATACAATTAGCAGATCTTTTGGTGATATAATATCTTACTTATTCGTCATTACTTTGTAGACATCGCTGTAAGAAAATATGTATGAATACAATTATCAAAATATATATTTTTACTAAATGAATAAGATATGTTTATGAAAGATAAACTAAAATTAAAACTACTCATTAGATCATCTCGTTATTATGCATGCAGCATATTTATTACCACTAAATGAATGGTTCTGATCTTTACTGTACATTTTAGCACATATATAGATTATTGATAAAATCATGGAGAATATAAATGCAGATAAATAAATTTATAAGTTCTCTCGCCCCGAAAATAATTATGGTTCGAAGTATAAAATTAATAGATTTCTTGGTGATGTAATATCATTCTTAACCCATCGTTTTATATTTTTCCAGGATTTTCTGTCTAATTATCAGTTGAAATTATATTCGGCTGATTAAACCGTCCCCATTTGACCTGAAATTTTCCCCTCGGGTAGCTCGAGAGTAGTCCTCACACCTAAAATTTATTTGAGCCAATTTCATCGAGCCACCTTCGAGTCTGGAGTGATCTGTACCCACGTGTAGGCAGTGGAGACTGTTTTAGTGAATCTGGGTCACTTATTCGTGAGCGAGAATTTAATCCATAAGCCAATGACCCTGAAATTCACCATGCACGTGCCCCAACTGAAAACAGTCCTTGTGAAAAAAGAATTAATGCATTCTGAATCTAAATGGCCGAGTTATCGCATTTTTGGTGCCGCACCCTTGAGGACTTAGCCGCTAGAATGAATCGGGTTGTGGTATAATTTTCGCGGACCAAAGAGGAGGGCGGGGCCGCCGTTCCCCAGAAGTATATATAAGGGAAGGGGGTTCCGTCGGCGAGCCACCCCCGGCGGGTGCGGCTGTCGCGTGCCCCGTAACCCGCGGGAGATGCATTGAAGGCTGTACCCTGTCTAGGCTCGTGTCTCTACGTGAGATCCGGGGGAGCCTGACAAGAAGGACTGTCAGACCCGCACGGTTCCATGAGTTGCAAGGGGTGAGTCCTCGATGGCCTTGGGGTTGACCATGCGGTCAACTCCCATGCCTCGGGAGTCTGCCGTGGTCTCGTTTCCCGAGTATGCAATGATTCGCGCAATGTTCTGGGAGTCTTTCGCGGTCTCCTTTTCCCGAGTATGCGTGTTCTGGGAGTCTGTCACGGTCTCCTTTTCCCGAGTATGCGTGTTCCCAGGGTCTGACGCGTCTGGGTTTTCTTCGGAATGTTCCTCTGTGGTTCATTTACTTAGCCGTTTTTGTAGAAAAATCGGGTTGTGGTATAATTTTCGCGGACCAAAGAGGAGGGCGGGGCCGCCGTTCCCCAGAAGTATATATGAGGGGGTGCTCCTCCTCGGGGTACCACGAGACCGAAGTCACACATCTGGCAGAATACCACGGTAAGGGACTCCACGGGGTCACCGCTGTTCGGTGGACTGTCCATTCTATGGTGCAGGCGGAAGTTGAGTGGTAGTGCCAGCGACGCAAGTTGCGGTGCGACTCCCCAAAGGGTACCGACAGTGCGATGTGGAGCTTGTGCCATGCGTCGTGACGCATCCCGATATTTCTCTTCGGTTGAAATGGGAGTTCTTCACGGTGGGGTTAACCTCGCCGGAACCACCCTTTGCACATCAGGCTCGATTCATGTCGTGGTCGGTCTCCTGGCGACCCAAGGGGAAGGGCGCCGCACCGTGTCGATGGTTCTCAAAGGGAGTGTGAGATTGCGGGCGACCGCCTTCTCGTCTCCTCGCGGGGCTTGTATCGATACAGGAAGGTTGTAACGCCGACGGGCATTTAGACGGTTGGAAGCGGGACGGAGCTCCGTTGCCGATAACTCGTGAACTTTGCCGTACCACCCGAAACCTCCGAATGTCTTGTGATTTGATGAGTGTCGTAGGTTCCGGGTTGTGCGGTGGATGAAGCTTGTGACTCGGTCGTGGTGTTTTCGTCCCTGTAAAGTTCGACGAGATGCCGCGTCGGGTTCAGGGCCCTCACTATGTGATTGTCTTGTTCTTGACGCTGTTGATCGTAGAGCGAAGTGAATCATTGGATCGGAAAGCGATTTAGGGGCCCCGAGTACGTGAACGCTAGTAACACGAGTCATGTGCAGTTGGAGTCGTATTGATCC
>JAYKYS010000608.1:30000-31736 GCA_036924285.1 Asterella californica
CTACCCCAACCCATCCACCCGGAGGGAGGGTTGTGGGTTACGTGGTCCCAGATCTGATCTGCTCGCTGATCCATCAGAGACCCTACTTTACTCCAACCCCGCCCGCCCCGCCCAGATCAACCCCAAAAAGGTATTGACTCTTAACTCCATCAATGCCCAAAATGGTCCCATCTCTGATCCTTCCCTAAACCCTCGCCCCGACCAAAATTGATCCACGGCCGGTTCGATGGTCCCAGAATTGGTTCCAATACTCCAGGCTTCTCATGCCCGTGGTCCTCGACACACTCGATGTACAAAGCATCTCTAGGCTGCTCGGGTTGCTGGCTCCAGAAAATGGTCCCGATGGTCCTCACCGGCTCGCCTAACTGCTTTAGCGACTAGTTAGTCTTGACTATCTTTAGCCCAAGTTCTCGAAGGGTTCCGACAAGGAGAGAATGGTCCCGGTTGCCCTGTGCGTGGTCCGACAAATGGTCCCGGTGCGACAGACGATGGCTCGATCTCGATCAGCGATGGGACCCGGATTACTTTTAACTACGGGCCAACTAGCCTTAGTCATGACTATCTTTAGCCCAAGTTTCCGGAAGGGTAACGAAGTTATGGTCCCGATAAAGACAGTGCTTAACTGTACTGGCCCGGTGTCCGACAAAGGCTCCCGATGCGAGAGATACCCCATTTGACCTTTAGCTACGGGCCAACTACCGTTAGTCATGACTATCTTTGGCCCAAGTTCTCGGAAAGCGATTCTGAAGCCATTTAGGCATTACAAAAGGATAAAAGAGTACCCTTACTCCTCCATTTTGGGTACGAACCGCCTCGTTAATCATTCCAGGGTAAGGCTAAGTAAAATACTTGCGATTTCTAGTGGAAATAAATACAACACACCCCCTTTCAGCTTTAATCTTTTCAATCCCGTGTTTCTCCTTTGTTTCCTTCTGCTCTCTTAATTTATTTGTTCCTTGTATCATGTATTATGTGTTATATTTGATTTTTCCATGCTTTTTTTACATATTCCCTTCTTCTTGTTTCCTTCTAAATATTTCCGGTACATTAGAGGAACAAATTATTACTATTGCTTCTACTTTTAAATATTTCCTTATTACGAACTTAATGCTTTATTCAATCTACTGCTTTGCTTTTATTATTGCATCGACTTTGTTATTGCTATAACTTTGTACTATTTCCTTCTACGAATTTCTCAAATTCCAGAGGAATAATTTCAACTATTTGTTGCTAATACCTTTTCAGTATTTCCTTCTACGCTTTCTCAGAAAAATAAATTGAACCGTCTTCTTCACTTTTTAGGTTGCTATAACTTTATCTTTGTTAAAACATCTCCTTTTAATATTTCCTTATACGAACTAGGCTCGCACTTACTCGCGAAACAATTAGCTTCGAGGGTTCGAGCAATTGTTCATCCTCCTCCTCTCGATATTTATGATTTGTTAATGTTGCTGCGGCTCTTGATATCCCATTCCTTTGACGAAAACGCAAATAATGATTTGGCCCAGGGGCCTTTAAGCCTTAATTTAAAGACCCCATGTAACTATTTTCGTGGAGCCCGATGGAATATTCTTTCCCGATTGTGTCCTACGGCTCCCGATAGAGCGATGCTTTCATGCTGCGACGGCTCCCGATATTAAATTCCTTTGATTTCAACGCAAAGTACGATTTAATTATAACTATTTTTCCTGGAGGCCGATGGTTTAATTTTCCATGATGGTTTCTTCCTCCTCCCG
>JAYKYS010000609.1:0-31721 GCA_036924285.1 Asterella californica
ATGGGTAGTGCTTCTTTCATGCTCGTGTAGTACTAGTCTTACATTCAATGCATGATGGCAGGTGAAGACTGCTCACCGAGGGCTCAAGGTAGGGTCTGTGGAAGCCCACAACCAGCCAGGGGAAGGTGGTACGGTTCACTGCCTTCAGCTCCCGAAAGATGAAGTCATGCTGAGCGCTGCCTTGGCTGAAGTCAATCTCAGTGGAGAACTGAATAAAGAAGATTGGACCGTAGCTGAAGGTGTAACTGCAGACGGCATGTGCAATTAGCAGAGGCACACTTGCTTTTTTGTATTTCGTAACGTGGTATGCCACAGTTACATGTACAGAGTACCCAACCTGGTAGGAGGTGGGAGGGTGACAACTGCTAATGACCAGGACTGTCACAGCGTTGAAAAGAAGCATTAGCTAACATCAAAGCCAGGCGCTGGTAGGTGAAACAGGGTTGGCAGCATCAGCTATGTTACCAACATCTACAACTTGAGACGCTGCTATCATCACGATAGTACACAGCCTTGATCAACCAGGGGCTGCAAGGCATGAAGGATGGGTACTACAGCATTGCAATTCCCAATAAGCTAGACCAAGCAATGCAATTGCACGCTGGGGGTAGCAACATCAGTTGAAGTCAAAAACAAGAGCAGCAGCAGCAGCAGCAACAGAGGGGTGGTGAGGAAAAAGAAGACTTACTACTGCTCGCCCGGGTGGGGAATGGGCATGGGGATTCGCTTCTCAGCAACCACTCCACACTCTCCTCCAGAGTCCATGGCATTCTCCTCCAAGAACCTGTCCCCAGTGTTAGGCCAGTCCCTTTCGTGATTACCTGCAAAAGCCAAAATCATACATCTGTGATGTTGCAATCTTGTTGGGTCGCAATGCTTGGAATTGAGATGTAGTCAGGAAGGAGGCTCATTGTCAGTGTCTCAGCAGCAGCCAGGGGAAGCTCCCAACACCAGAGCCAGTCAGAGCAATTGTAGCTAGCAGTGGCCATTTTTGGCACGTTTTGGCAATCATAGTAATGCTATCAAACTGCGTGGTACTTCAGATCATCTCGCAGCATGAGACGGCCTCTTTCTTGATGTGGTGTGCAGAATCTGAGAGCCAGAAAGATGCAATCAGGACTAACTGACATTCTGCTTGCTAATGGGATGCAAGGCAGTTGATACACCTCCCCCATTTACAAAGTTGCCCAACGGCATATTTGCTCTTCCTGTCATCTCATTCAATGCAGTTCAAAGCAGTGAAGAAGCATACGGTAGCATGCTGCCCTCTTTGCCGGATGTCATATATATGGATTTTCACCAGGATAAAGCCTAACATGTGTTTGCAAAGATGTGGCTACGGTATGAAGCTCTGCAACACAAATGCTGTGGCAGCCTTGGTTGGCAAAGCATGCATATCATGGTACCGGTGGGCTGTGTTTCAGATTTCAGGCACAGTTGGGGAGGTAGGGCTCACCTTGAGTGGCCATGTAGGGCAGATGACTAATCAAGGGTTGCATCATGTCCCTGCATACAAAGTATGTGGTGTGATAAGTGGACTGGTAAAGCAGACATAGCCAGATGGTGCTCATTTAGGATGCGCAACTCTGCATGAAGTTTCAAGACGCAAAGGCGCTCAACTTGCAGGTATTCCATCAAGGTGTTGCCTTGACGGGGTATGTACAGATGCTTTCATCGCTCAGTGGCTCTTGCCCACAGTTGCTGCCCCCTTCCCCCCCTCCCCTCCTACCCCCGCCCCTGCCTGCCCACCCCAAGCCAGGACCTGAACACAGGCCCTGACCACAGATAGGGACAAACACAGCTGACAAGCGCATCTGTGACAGTGAGGCATGACTGGAAGCAGAAGAACAAGAAGTAGAGGAAGAAGACTTGTGCAAGTCAGTTGCGTAGACGAGTCTGAATGAGGCTTGCCATCTGCAAAGGGCGATGCTACAAAGGCAGCAACAGCTTGCAGGGCTTGTCTAATTTGTGATAATAAAAAGGAAGAAACATTTGTGAAAGAGCCAGAAGAAACAGGCAGGCATTCAGTAAAGCAGGAGAAAGCTTAAGGTCTGCTTACCAGTATACATCCCAGCCATACGTGAATCCCCTGCAGCAGCAGCAAGAGTGGCCTGTCTAGACTGTTGCTACAGCATTTCCTGAGCATGCAAGCAGTGAGTCATCAGTACAACAATGATCATATTTGTTTGTGTGTTGCATATGTAGTGCTTAGCAGTTTTGACACTTTTGCTTGTGGCTGCCACTTGTGGTTTTGCAAACGGCCAGCAAACATGGCCTACAGGTCAAGGGGGTTCTGCTTTGCTGGCACAAGATAGGAGGTGAGGGAATGCATCTGCCTGGGCTGTGAAAAACAACTATATGTTCCATAGGAGAAGCTCTGCTCTAGCAGGTTGCGCAATGCAATGAAACGCCGTGCACTGCAATGCAATGTGGTCACATTATGCTGAAACGTGAGTTCTGTTCATATCATGCAATCCCATAAAGACAACTCTGCAAGCTGATCTTTTGCTTGGCACTAGATATATATATAGAAAGCAATTCCACCAGTGCACTGTCATGCCTGAGAGTCGACCCTTCAAGTCTGGGCGAGCACACATGGCAAAGCTGCTGTGATGTATCACATCTTAGGTTGCAGGCAAACGGCATTCTGTGGACACGAAATGCTCATACAGGTGGAGACTTACTGTGCATAGCTGATGTCTCCATTGTGCACCAGCATGGTTCCCTTGTTGGCATCGGCAATCATGGCGTTGGCTACTTCACGAGCAGCGCAGAAGCTCAGCCAGGCGCCATTCCATGCATTGTCAAACTGCACAGCACACAGCGCTTGGGACCAGTCAGCCAAAACATGAAATGCAGCTGTGCAGCATAGCACACCAAAGTGCAGCACAGCACAGCACAGCACAGCACAGCACAGCACAGCACAGCACAGCACAGCAGTACAGAGCAAAACGCAGCACAGCGGTTTTCATGGCAGCAGAGTGCAGTACAGCAGAGTACAGCAGGGAACAGCTCAGCAGAGACCAGTGTAGCAGAGGGCAGGGCAGGGCAGGGCAGGGCAGGGCAGGCCAGGGCAGGGCAGGGCAGGCCAGGGCAGGGCAGTCCAGGGCAGGGCAGGGCAGGGCAGGGCAGGGCAGGGCAGGGCAGGGCAGGGCAGGGCAGGGCAAGTGAGTTATCACTACCGAGGGCCATGTTGACACATCCAGATTGCACACACTAGCAAGCAAGGAAAAAGCATGGTAGAGGCAAAAGACCTGTTCATTTCACTAGGACGTTCTAGTGAGTTTGAACACCACTTTCCTGGTCAGTTACTTATCAGCTACACAAAGGCATTTTGGTTGCCTATCACTCAATTGCAAAATACATCTACTGGAAGACTCACGGCAACTTTGAGGGCGGCCAGGGTGCCTGGGGGGGTCTTGGTGATGGGGTTGGGGTAGTCAGACTCCCATTCTAGGGACATGTCAGTCTCACAGTAACCCAGGTCAGCAATGGCCAAAAATTGCACAGGACCCTCACCATCAGCTGGGGCGGTGGTGAAGTTGAACTCTGGGCTGAAGCCTGTAGCCTGCAGCATCATAGTCATGGGTCACATGCATCACATGGATAAGCTGTCAAACAATGTTGCCGTTAATCGACAAGGGTTGGTGGTGTAGGGTGGCAGAATGCAATGATCCCAGATTGTTTCACAGTCAATCACAGGCTCTTTGGCATGGCTGCTGCAGATAACACAACAATATTGAAAGCTGGGAAAGAGAAAATGACCAGCATGCAGGGATTGCAAGGAGGCAGAGCTTGAATCAGTGAGGTCTACTGGGATCAGTCAGGTCTACTGGGATCAGTGAGGTCTGTTGGGATCACACTACGTATACATGCAATGCACACAGGGCACCTCAGCCTGAGGAGGATCCTGTTCATGTTCGGATGCAGCTTGACCGCAATCTGTGAGGGGAGTTGAGCCAAAAGCATGACCTGACTAACTAGCATGCACTGGGTACGGCTGTGAAGGCAGTAGCTGAGCCAGTATGCGTAATAGTTGTCTGTATGCCATACTGAGATGTAGCAGCAAGCGAGTGCAGAGTTGCTGATTGAGCAGGGAGGGTGTGAAATGCAGCTTCTTTGCAAGATGTACACTTCACCGCCTCAGAGGCTTTGGAAGAAAAGTGGTATAGAAAGAAGCTGAAGATGTAAGGGCAGACTGTCTTGCACAGGTACGTGAAGAAGAAGACTAACATGGGCAAGCAGCATACCGGGTTGCCGACTCTGTAGAAGTACTGCGTGCTGGCAGATAGGTTCTTCATCAGGGCATTGTTGAAGATGCCTGCAGACATGCAGTGGCTCACATGTGAGTGCCAGGTGTGCCAGCAGGCGTCACACAACCAAGCAGTGGTGACCCACTCAAAAGGTGCTGCAAGATGTGTACATGACTTACATGTACATCAGTTACACATGTTGTCATACATGTGGCTTGACTTGCTTAAGCATGATGCATACCAATACAGACATTGGTACAGGATAGCTCTGCCAAATAACACAGCTAGGCTCTGCTTTTGGCCAGACAGACTGCAGCAACAAGCTCTACAGCAGGCATATATGTGTGGCAAAGATGCTGATCAGACATGAATATGCACAAGTGTAAGTGCAACACTCTGCTGCAGCTGCTTGCAGCTGGTTGAGCATTAATACTGGGCATTGACATTGTGCTCAACCAGGGGCTGTGCTTGCTGCTGCAAAGACACGCAGGGTGGCATTTTGCAGTGTACACAGGTAGTGGGTGAGCAAGAGATCAAGGGGCAGAGTGTGAATGTGCAATCAGCAATAGCTTTGAGGTAATGTGCGCCATGTCTCTTGAGTATGTGGTTGTACAAGCATGTGTAGGGGGACACAGCCCAGCTTGTTTTGACCAAAAGCTGGTTATGCAGGGGGATCTCATCAGCACATGTGCAGGCGTACCTGGGAAGATGTAGCCGGATGTTGCAGCTTCGCCACCACACATGTCTGTGCGCGTGTATGTGTCAAAGGTGGCTGGTGCTGAGCCGGTGTATTGACCTGCTGAAGTGCCATACTGCACTTCAGACCCAGCAGCTTGTGCATTTGTCGTCCACTGCACTGCCACTTGCCTGTAAAGCAGTCTCTCACAAGATTTGCCATGCATGAATTGTACCTGGCCTTGCACAAATAGCAGCACTACATACAGGTTTGATTGCGCACTGCATTGCCAGCTTTTTGGGCATTGCGGTGCCACAGGCACATTGCAAGCAAGGGCATGGCATGAGATGTGCACCGCAGATCTGAAGTCAGGCAATGTTGTATGTGATGTTGTATGTGCAACTCTTGTTTGCATGCATGAGCTGCAACAAGATGGATGTGCATAACTTAAAGCAATGTAACATAATGGACATGGCTGTGCAGGTGCCACTGCTTTGTTGATGGGAGATGATGTTGTGACAGCACCGCAAGTGCACTGCCTCTGACAACTTTGCTTGCCTTCTTGACATATGCATGGGCGCAAGGCTCACCCTGTAATGTTGGTGAGCATGAGGTGCACCTGGCCTGGCAGCTGGGGATCAGCGATACTGATAGCAGCTGTTTCCGCAAGGGTGGTATACTTGCTGGCGGACCAGTTACTGACATTGGTAACAAGGATGAACTTGAATGGCTGATGAGAATTGTAAATCTGGAACCTGCAAGTAAAGTTGAATGCAGTCTCAGAGGTAAAGCTAGGTATGCTCACTTGCAGTTTTGAAGGCCAATTAACGATAAAGCGGATCTCTCACGTGACGGATCCGCTGCCGGAAGACAAGTAGTCCGAGCTCCCATTGGTCTCGACCCACTTGAACTTCTGTGGAGGAGTTGCGGTGTAGTTTGTAGTATTGGCGGGAATGACGAGCGCGATTGCGTCACCGCTGGTTGGCTTTGCAACGCCCGTGGCCGTTACCGAGACGACCTCAGAGTTGCTGCTCAAAGAAGTGATGTTCGCCTGGAGAGCAGGTGCTGCTGAGACAGCCGCAATTAGAATGGTAAAAGCAAGTGCACACACGGCGCCCCGCATCCTGCATGCAGTATAGGAACTGTAGAACGGACTGCAGAGCTGCAGACGTGCCAATTTCGTGAGCAGCACGTCTAGCTGTGCTAATGCGGAAATTACTTTCAATATTCCACGACCAAAAAAACGGTTCGCCTTTCTAGAAAAGCGACCAAGATGTAGGAAAGCTGATCTCTGTGGCAACATTGATCATATTTGGTCCTTACCTGGTTGCTGTATCGTGCTGCAACGCGTGCGAATGTCCGAACGGTGCCGCAGTGGGTGTTGCCTCACAAATAAGGCTGAGCAAGCCTGGCGCATCGGTGCCGCAGTCAGATAGGCTGCCTCCATGGGAGGGTCAACTGCTGGGAATATGCTTCGGTCACGGGTCTCGTATGACGTAAACCAAACTTTTGACGTAATTGATCCGAAGTTAGTCATTACACCGCAGTCCGTGGGCCGTGAAAACTTTGCAACTCTCTCGGTCTGAGGCGGTCGTGAACGGCCTGTATAGTAGCTATACACACTCCACACTGCACCATGGCCCCTGCAGTTGACGCCATCAGAGCTTCGCCTGTGCATTGATACCGATGTTGCGTCGCTGGCTGACTGGACAGACCTCCGCTCGTGTACGGTGCGTCTATTTGCAGCGGAGGCTGTCAATGGTGCGGTGTGCGCATGTAGAACCTGCTGAACTGCGTACAGACTCCCCGCGCACGGCTGCAAATGTCGAACGGGGTGTTCCGCGTGTGCTTGTTCTCACTGGACCCACAGCTGTTGGCAAAACTCAGCTGTCCCTGGCGCTGGCCGAGCAGCTGGACGGCGAGGTCGTCAGTGCAGACTCTGTACAAGTATACCAAGGGTTGGACATTGGGTCTGACAAGGCAATGTTGCGCATCTACGAAAGCTGCCAAATTTGGTGTCAAGCTGACTTACAGGATGTCTAGTGCAGATTACCGTCTTGGAACGGCGTGGTGTGCCTCACCACCTGCTTGACATTCTCCCCGCAGATGCAGAGTTTTCCGCTGGCCATTTCTATGATCTAGCCAGAGCTGCAATCCAGGATATTGTGCAGGTAAGCCTTTCCTACAACTTGCCCTGTCAACAGTCTTGCGTGAAGGAGACAGAATGACGCAGTCACCTCTGTGCCCAAATTTCATTATAGCAATTTGGCAGCAAGCTTGTCATGACTTGAAAGCAGCATTGTTCACATACAGAGGGGCAAGTTCCCAATAGTGGTGGGAGGGACCGGGTTGTACTTGCGCTGGCTGGTGCAAGGCCGTCCACAGACTCCAAGGTCTGACGAAAGGATGGCAGGCAAAGCACAACAAGCCCTTGACAAGGTGAATCATCAAAGCCCTATACTGTGCACATCGTCGTGCCATTCTGGCCACCTGGCTATTGCACCCTAACTACACCTTGACTACGCCCTGACTACACCCTGATCATGACATCCTGACTACACCCTGACAACACCAGCAGCGTCAGCTGAAGCATCTTCATTCACACCTCAGCTGCACCTGCTCAATGTCTGCAGGACATTTGACATATTTGGACGTACAGCACCTGTCAACAGTCAGTACATGCAAGTTGCTAATGACAATGTCACAATACACAAAAGTTGGCTGCCATTGCTGACCTTTTGTTTCATGGCTGCGCAGCTGTGCACAGCTGTGCTCATGGCTGCTGTGCACAGCTGTGGCTTTTCTATGCTAGGGGATGCGGTGGGAGAAAGGTGGGTTGCTTACTGATTGCGACTGGGAGGCATTTTGCTGCCTGTATCATCAGGCAGTGTGTCACTGGAGCTTGATGTTTTTCCCTTTGACAGTAACATAAGTTCTACATGCATCTCTGCACATCTCCCTTATCTCACTAGAAGCACAGCAGAGCATGACCCTCAACAGTCGCATTCAGCGTAGCCCATCATCCCAAGCACCAGTAACAAGCGTGCTAAACTTAATGTCAGCTGCATTCCCTGTAGGTGTGGGCAGATGCTGCATGCCAAAAAGGCAGTGACTTGACTGCCGAGGAGAAATGGGGGTTGGGAACCGGTCTCATTGCCAGCCTGGGCGATCCAGTTGCAGCCCAGCGGGTACATGGAGAGGCTAACAACTACTACAGGCTCATGCGTGTGCTGGAGGTTGTGCTGCACACTGGCAGAACCCTGGCTGAGTTTGACGCCAAGCCTAGTGCCGCACCAGACTATGACTTCAGGTGTGTACACCTTAGTCACACCACGGACAGAGTTGTTGTTGCGTCACCCTACCTAGCGTCTTGGTAGGATAGGATTCAAAAGCTTAGGCAGCTTTTGCTTCAGTGATTGTATAGAGCAGCAGCTGTGCTGGACACCTTTGGTGTGCCTCTTGCAAGGGTGGTGATGCATGGGTGGTGCGTGAAAGCAATGGCCAATGCAAGAAGCCTGTAGTGATCTGACTTGCAAGATCATGCGTGGTTGCAGAGGTTAACACATGAACCTCACAACAGCAAGCCAACTGCTGGTTGTGCATGTGTGGACAGGTTTTTGAGGGGTGTGTTTGATAGTCAATATGGTTTTGATTTGTGGAGACTTTGTAGGTGCTTCTTCCTGCAGAGGCCGCGCTTGGAGTTGTTTGAGCGCATAGACATGAGAGTGGAGCAAATGGTGGACAGGGGCCTGCTTCAGGTAAGGCAGTCACCCCTTCACATAGCTAAGAGGGGTTGTAGGCAGGGGGTTGGGGCTACGGCTGAGAGGGAAGGGTTTGAGGTTCATGCTTCATGAGTCTTATAATGTTGAAGGATCCAAGGATGCAGTAATCTGCCTCTTGCACGGAATGGGGAAGACTCGTCTCCTGCAGAGGAGGTACAGGTCACAATGCATCTTTAGTATTGTATGTGTGGCCTCAAGCACAGTGGGAAGCCACTACCAAAAACAGTAGGTGAACTCTGTGGCACTCCCATTCTGAGCTCGGCCTGACAATCTGCCTAACCACGCAATATCCCCTTACACAGTCAGGCAGTATGACAGCATTCTTGCTGCCATTTTGCCTGAATGTGTAAGGGGATATTGCATGTTTAGGCACATTGCTCATGGGATTGAGAGAAAAATGTTACAGATTTTGGCCAGCGTAATCAGGCATGATCACCTGTGATGGGCCCAAAGCCACAGCAAATTTGGCAAGCATCAAACAGTGTCAAACAGGACAAGAAAAGCAAGCTGGGGGAAGGCAAATCCCATTGATCCTAACAGCATAATGTTTTTGTCAACAGGTCTCTGCTCAATATTGATTGAAACTTCATACATAAGACCAGAGTATTCCAGACATATTTAGGTGCATTACGAAGACACTAACGCAGCTTAAGCAGGTCTCGCATTTCTGTAAAGAGGGTTGCTCAGGCAGATCTTCCTTCAGCAGCGCAAGCTATTGGACTGCAACCTGACTCAGAGCCTTACAAGTTGCAATCGACGTGTCAAAACTGGTTTGTTTTGTTGAATACAAGTTTGAATCTCTGGCCAAATTTCGCACTGAGATGCGTACATGGAGTGATGATGCAGCCATTCATGGGTCTCCCTGCACAGCGTACACAGCGCTCAAGGCTCAAGAGGCTGCTGCGTCCATTTCCTCTTAACACGCAAGTCATCAAAGTGTGGCTCTTAGTCTCAGAAAGCCTGGTGTCCTCTCTGACCCCTACACAGTCTTCAGCCCCTGCCATGCAGCTGTATGTCGCGAGCCTCCCTTCTCTGGCACAGCAACAGGCAATCGGGCTGCTTTGTCATGATCATACACAACAGTCCAAGGTTGCAAGGCAGATAGCTCAGTGCAGACTGCTCTGTCACCTCGAATTGCGTTTGCTGTGAACAGCCTGTGAGTGGTTTTCACAACAAGCAGCACTCAAGAGTACCAAGCTATCAGCAGTTGGCCACCTGCAGTGACAAAAGCGACATTTTTGAGTGGTTGTGACAGGATACAGCTGTGCGCCAAACACACCTCTTCAGCTGATCATGCTCACAATCAAGCATGTTCATATACAGGCTGTAAGCGTCATGGCAGGGCCCTGCATGTCAAACAGCAGCAGCAAGCGTATGCTGTCCAGCATGTTCCATTAGAAAACAGGTGCCCATCTAAGGATGTTCCTTAGGTGGACACGTGTGTCTCTATTAGAACATACTCAGGGCCATTGAATTGCTGCTGCTGTATCACATAGAGATGCATGCCATAAGATTCACAGCCTGCTGCCCAGATTACATTAAAAGCTGTGCTGGCAATCACACTTCTGCTAGGAATACTACTCCCAACAGTTTGCAATTGCAACAAGTCTTGCCTGCAATCGCCCCCCCCCCCCCCCCCTCTCTCCCCCCCCCGCCATGCCCCGCCCCCACGATCGTTCCACCCTCAAGCAGCCCCAAACTCCTGTGTCAGTGCAGGAGGCTCAGTGGATGCTAGACCAGGGCATTCAGCCTGATAGCAATTGTGCTAGCAGAGGTATTGGCTACCGGCAGGCCTTGGCAGCACTGCAGCACTGGCATGCTCATCCAGACGACCTGCAGCCTCTGCAACTGGTACCCCACTTTGTCATCTTATAGCATCAAGGGTTGAGTGTGTGAATTCTGTCATGCTCAGCAGCCTGACAGGCTGGGACTTTCTGGATGTGCTGCCCTGGTCCGTGTTGACTCATGCAAACAGTAAGAAGTGTGTGGAGAGGAAGCCTTCTTGCTTGCAGATCGTGCTGCAGGAGACTCTGCTGAAGTTTGCCTCAAAACATTAAACCCTTAAACCACAGGCCCTGTGATAGAAACATAGGTTGCTGTACAGTCATTCTAGCTGTAGTTGCTGGTGTTGGGCTCAGCTGTGTTCATGTCGTGCGTGGCAGGTGCAAATGGTGAAGGACATTCAACAGGCTTCCCGCCAGCTGAACAAGCGCCAAATGACATGGTTCAGGGATGATCCCATGTATCAGTGGCTGGATGCCAAGCAGCCAATAGATACCCTGGTACAGCAAATAGTGCAAGCTGTGGAGCAATCAGAGCATGTTGGTATGTTTCTTCTCAGCATCATATGCCCTATGCATGCATACAGTATTCTTTGTGGGCTGCATGGTCACTCGAGCAGAAGGTCCTGTGCGTTTGCACAAACCAAAGGGCTTTGCAATGTGTGACACACTTCTGTTGATGGGTGACGGACATATTTGCATATAAAAATGCTGGCTGTCAGCAGTTGCACCAGGGTTGGACAAATTGTTGTAGGGAGGCAGATAGCCAAGCAAGATAGCAGTGATATCTGATTTCAGTAGGTTGGCTTGATGCTGTTGGGCTTGTGTCGCTTCTCTGGATGCCCATTCACATGGCAGGAATCGCTGATACATTCTGATAGACCCTAGCTATTTTTTTGTCACAGCGCGTGCCCCTGCTACAACATTTGTCATGGTAAGGGAAGTCAGCTTGCGCAATATAGCCATACTGTGACAACACCCCACCCCCCCCCCCCCCCCCCCCCCCGCCCTGCCCCCTTGAAGTCAAGCCAGTTTGAATTGTGCTCTAAGCATACACTCAGACTCAATGATCTTTGGTGGGGACGTGTGCATGTGCACTCAAGCGTGATTCGAAATGACTTGAGTTCAAGGGCCAAAACATGATACAGATGGCTATAGGTTGTCAGCTGACCTCTCTAGTTGTGTCCTTTCCGTTAACCCTGTTGGGCAGTGACAACCCTGGTGTATTGTGATTGAGGGATATTTCAGCACGTGTAGCAGCATGGGGTGTGATTTGTCTTGCCTTCTGGCTGAAACCGCATGTACTGCAGGCAGCTGTGGAGACAGCGGGCGGCTGGATAAAGCTCAAGCTGATCAGTTGAAAAGGTACCAAACCCGCTTGCACTTGTTTGATAAACCAGAGGTGCAGCAGCGCGCCCTCACTTTCGTGGAAAGTGCCATCAGTCAGCATCATGATGGCTCTAGGGTTGCATGACAATTGCTGCGTCTTCCCACCTGCTCAGGGGCAAAACGAGTAGCAAAACAGGTGGCAAAAATACAGAAGTCATGAGGGACAGCGAAGACGTCGAATTCTGGGGACGCAAAATCCGCAAACTTCTTCTGGGGATTATAATAACGAGCAGATGATGCAAATTTGCTGAACCCCACAGCAGCCAACGCTCACAATGCATCCGGCCCCGCGAGAGTGTGCAGCGCTTTGAGGAAAGGTTTCTCCCTTCTTTGTGCATCAAAGACACGCTGCAGCTGCACCAAAGCCGTCCACGCAGAGCCGGGTCGGTCTGATAGGCGGCCAGATTGTGGACTTTAGTCAAGGCTGACTGGACAGCGCTCTAGCCTCAGGTGGCCCAACATCTCGCCGCTGATCGTACAGCGGCCATCTCATGCCGGTTGGGCCGGGCTGATCACGCTCGATCTAGCCGAAAGATGCCTGCGAAGAACCGGTTAGAACGGTACGTTGCCTCCAGATTCTGAAGGGGTGTACCTTGCTGCGTCGACTCGCCGTCCCTGGCGTCTTTTGGTTGTGGGACATCATCCACTGGATACAGTCAAGCAGACTCAGGCCGTTGTATCCGGGGTATGTTTGTCTACTCCTTCCTTAGCCGAGGGACCTCACAACACCTTGACCTTTGCAAAAGGCATAACGGCAGTGGCAGCTCTACCTCAGACAACACATCCAGCTGCCAGCAATCTGCCTGCAGCTCCTAGCAAGAACTTTCCCCAGACCAATGGCATGCCAGAGGAAGAGACAGCTGGCCAAGCAGTTCCAACTGCTCCACAGCAAGCAGACGTTTCAGCAGCACAGGAGCAGCATCTTCAAACATTGGAGCAGGTCATCAGCTTCTTTGAGAAGCAAGATCCAGAGGGCTTCTTTGGCGTTCCTGTGACGGAAGCTGTTGCACCAAACTACTTCAATGTCATCAAATCTCCCATGTCTCTGCTGCGAATGCGACAGAAGCTGCGCGCCCTGGAGTACAGAACCTTCACCGCCTTTGTGGATGACTTTGAGCTCATCGCCAACAATGCCATGCGCTACAACCAGAAGCGCAGCAGGGTCCACAGATCAGCAGTAAACCTCCTCAGACATGGCAAGAAGCACCTCAATACAGTGCAGCTTGAGGCCACACGGGCTATCCACATGCTCCACCCAGACGGCCCCATTGCTGCTGCACAAGAAGAAGCAGCAGCCAACAGGGCTGCCAACGCCATCAGCCTGGTCCCATCCACCTCTAACCTCAGCAAACTCCTGCCATCCTCCTCCAACCTCAGCAAGCTTCTGCCATCCACCTCCAACCTCAGCAAGCTGGTGTCGACCCTCAGCCTGCCTCATCAGTCATCCTCATCCAAGCAGCTGCAGCGAGGCATGTCTGGACTGGATATGTCTGTGCCCATGGTGCTGCAAGACCTGCAAGCGGAGTACTTCAGTGAGGAAGATCCAGCTTACAGCTCCTTCTCAGGTACTCATGCAAGCTTTTGGTTCTTACAATGCTACAGCACGTTGCAGCAAAGCGTGCAGTGGAGCAGTTTGTCTGTGTGGTACAGTTGATGCATTTGTCAAAGCTGTGCACTCTTTGCTGTTGACTATAAAGCACAGACCCATAGGACGCTCAACAGCTACATGTGTGCGTGATGGATGCCAACAGCTCCTCTCGGTTGCCATACATAGCAAGGGCGGGAGCCATAGGTTTTTATGCCCGACGCCATCAGTCTTTTGAGAATGCCAGTGTGTTGCAGGTAGTCTCATCATCTCAAAAAGCTTGAGAGCTGTATGCCTGCATGTAACACCATCATCTGCTGTGGACTGCCCTTCAAGCCTCACACAACCTTTCTTGCATGCAGACACAGACCTGGATGACTCAGGCGATGAGGACAGCACACAACCCTTCTCGCTAGACGCCCAGCGCCAGGCTGTCGTAGCTGAGCCCTGGGGAATCACCTCCACCTTGGATCCCTGCAGCTCACCCCACCCCACCAGCTGCCCAGCTTCCCCCCCTCGCAGCCCCCAGCAACACACATCAATCACAACTCAGTGGCAGGCACACTGGCTTGAGCTGCGTATCCATGCTCTCAGACAGCAGCAGCAGCGCTATGAGCTGCGCCTGCAGAAACTGCAACAGCAGCAGGATCCACAGGCTGCTACACCATTGCTACCGCCCGCCCATGCCTCTGCAGACCCACAAGCTGAAGCTTCCTTTCAGGTTGCCCATCAGCAAGCCAAGGCTTCCATTTCAGATGCCCATCAGCAGGCTGCTGGACCCATTCCGGTTCCTCATCAGCAACCTTCAGCACCAGCTGCTTCTGCCAGTCAAGCTGTAGCTCTAGAAGCACAGGCACAGCCACTTGCTGTTTGTGAGCCTGAGGCAGTTTCTGGAACAAACCTGGTTTCAGAGCAGACACAAAGGGGCCACCAACAAGCGCCTGCTGTTCCTGAGCCTAGGTACAAGCACAGGCATGCTCGTCATCCAGTACCTGGGCTGTCCATGCCTGAGATGGCCCGCCATCCTTTTTTCTGCCAGCGCAGTGCTGCAGGGTCTGGCAACACTGCTGAACAGCCTGCTGCACAAGGTGAGCTTGTGTGTTATATGATTGTTAAGCATGCTGGATCGATAAACCTGACAAAGATGCCCAGAATGTACTTATCTGGCACAGTGTACATGCCAAGGGTTGAAAGCATCATGGGCCAAGTTCTGCTGGATACATACTGCTGTTTTCCTTGGCAGCATGTGCGGCTTTGATCATGTTGGCCAGCAGTTGCATGTGTTTGAGTATGTATTGCAGTAATGTGATTTAGTCTGTTGGGGACGTATGCTGCAAACCCAGCATAAGCACATGCAGAAGCTGACACTCATACCAAAGCTCGCACATGCTTTCAAGAAAGATGTCAAGCGAAAAGCAGAAGTTGGTGTGTGATGCCCTGGTTGAAACTTTCTTCACTGATGTATGTGGAATTTTCATGATAGCAGTAATAACATCAATAATAATAGTAATAATAATAGTAATCATGACAATAATCATCATAACCACAAGGCATTACAGCCAATTGTTGGCCAGGTACATACTAGGCGTGCCTAAATCCTAGTCCCACTGATTTATCAAAGCATCTTTCACCATCTTCTGCTGAATGTACATTATCCTTTTGCGTGATATCATATGTGAGCTTTGTTGTAGTTGCTAGCCATTGTGTGTAACTGCACGTACATTGCAGTGCATAACTTAGCTTGCTGGTGACGCATGCTGCATCATCTGCAGAGGGTCAGCAGGCCTGGTGCGCACTATCAGGATCATGTGAGCATACCACTCCAGTGTGCTGCCCAAACTTACTGACAGTTGTTGCTTCCCTTCTGCAACATCTCTCGAGGCGCTCTGTGCTACCAGAAGCTGACTCAGAAGCTGCTGCCTGCAGAGGAGGCAAGGGACGATTGCTATCCTGCTAGAGTGCATGCCACCTTGGATCTGCTGGACCGGCACCTGGCCACCATGAAGGACCAGCTCACCCCAAAATCCCTCCCCGGTCGAGCACCTCCCAAGAAAGTGGTGTGTGTCTTTCTTAGTCTCATTGGCTGATGTAGGTGCATGAACTGCTGCCTGATGTTGGTCCTTCCTATGACCTGCTCAGAGGAAAATTTCAGATGGCCTCCTCGAAGCTTTGTTAAGTTCTACATTGGCTCTTGCAGTCTTTTTCAGTACTTGCCCCCATGCTTTCTGGCTGCGCAGACTGTTTGCTATGCTATGTGTTTTTTTAAAGACTTACATGCTCTTAGAGAAAATCACATGTCTATGTGGATTTTTCTGAACACAACAACACAAGTTTGCAGAACAACATGCAGCAAACAATAGGATGGAAGCTTCAGGATGGCATGAGGGCAAGTGCATAGGAAGCATGTCAGAATTTGTTACGAGCTTTGTCGCCTCTCTTGAGCTGCTGCTCCACAGACGGCACAGCATAGTATGGGTCATTCAGCAGCTCATGGCATGCAGCTGTAATGATGCACTCTGAGCGTACTCACACCTGCAGCTACTCATCTCCCTCACCAAGGCATCCACATTTGGGCTGACCATGAATCAGCTGCTTGTCCACGACACTATCTGCTTGTATTTCAGTCTTGCAGCGCGCTTGTTGTTCTATAGCCACACGCTGTGATGTCTGATACGTCTCATCTGGCTTGCGTGGCATCCTAGGCCCAGTTGCAAAATGCATGCCATGATACATTATGTAGTCCACAGCTACTTGTTATGTCTTGCGCATGGAGCCACAACAAGTAGCTGTGGCTTACATAATGTTTCATGGCATACATTCTGCGTCTGGACCTAGGATGTCATGCTTCGTCATGCCTCTTCAGCAGGTGAGGGAGTGCATGCCCTCTCTACACTGAAACTCCTCAAGTAGCCAGCAAGACTGCAATTTTTTGCTTCATACCCAACCTTTGTGAAAACAGCTTTCACGACACACATGCCATGATGAGGAGGTGTTGGCAGTAACGTATCTTGCCATGGCGATTTGCTATGTTGCTGTGGCGTTGTTGTGGCAGTCAGTGAGTGTGTGTGTGTGTTTGTGTTTGTAATGCTGGACAGGTCCTGGCAATGTACCTGTGCGATTGATCCCCTCTTAGGCTTTGCATGAACTCAGCAGTGGGCGTGCCATGTTTTTGAGAGTGTCAACATGTTCACACGGCTGAATCTGCCTGGTGAGCAGGGTCACCCCTTCAGGCTTTCCAGAACATTCAGCAGAGCATTTGACAACTTTGGATTGCCTTGCTTACAAGGCAAACACAGCTGCATGCTGACTCCCACACTGTTGGCAAGCCTCCTGCTGATTCTCATGTTAAGGCTGAATAGTTGTACCTGTCTGCAATAGGCATGGTAAAGCCGTGAGCCTGCACCCAGAGCTGAGCCAGATACAGTCAATCTGTTGCAACCAAAGCCCATTGGCTTGTCCAATGTGGTGCTCATGTGCTGTGTTGTGTTCCAAAGTCAGGTGTTCATGTATCACCAGGCTGATGTGTGTCCATATCGCAAGTACGATTGTCAAGCACAAGTTTGACTGATGCATTTCCAGCCTGGTGATGCATGAGCATTTTGACTTTAGAAAACATGTTACATGCAAACACTTGGAAAATAACACAGCACATGCTTCGTACTGCCCAAACTGAGCGAAATCGATTGCATCAGGTAGGCTGTTTCTCTGTCTCACATGTTTCATTCCATGCCTAAATTTTATCATTGCAGATGGACTGGGCAGTGTTGTTTATTTATTGCAACTGCATATCAGCATTGCATGTAAGCAGCTGTAGATGTACTCATGCTGTACTACAGTCGGTTTGTGTTGCTCTGTTCTGCACATTTGAGTCTGCACGTGAACTGCAATGATTTGGTGCAGGCACGTGGAGGCGTTCCAGTGGCAAGGAGGGGCAAGGCCAAGCCGGGGCGTGCCAGGGGTCTCTTTGCGCCCCCCTCCAAGCAGGTCCTGGACCGCACAGACAGCAAGCTCGGCAAGCGGCGGCGGACTGCTGACTACGACTTTGGAGATGTCATCATGCCTCCTATGCCTGGCACCAAGGCGCTTGCTCAGCTTCCTGTGAGTTCCCTTGCCTGTGTTGCTCTGGGAATCTTGCAACTTTTACCTGCATTTGTCTATCTTTGTTGCTGTTTACAACAAAGGAAATGCAAAGCGCCATCAAGTGCAATTCTAGTGTGGCGCCTCATGCAAAGGGACTCTCATTCACCAAAGTCTGTCTCACAGATGGTCATAAGCATGGCTCAGGCGGTGGCGTTCTTCATATCAGCCATGTTCTATGTGTCCTTGCTCTATATACCTGTGTGCCACTGCCTGCTGAATATATGCAGACTGGTCTGCAGCCAGCTTTGAAACACTTTTCATCTACTCGCGTCATGCCTGTTTGTGCTGTCGGTCTGTTGTCATGTTGGTGTGTTGTCACTTGAACTATCAAGGCATCATACTGCGGTAGCACGTGTGCTTCCTATCAGCTGCCCTGGTTGTACTTTTGGCTCATATGTCTGTTGCTGGCTGTTCAAAACTGGTCTGTAGTTGTGAAGCACTGTACCTGCACATTCTCCATGCCTGTTTGTACTGTCAAACTGCTGTCAAAGCAGTGTTCAAATTTCTGTCTTCACAGCACAGCATCTAGTGAGCTTACTGTGGTTGGTGGTGCCTGCAGAAGGTGTGCATTGCTGTGCCTGGTGTGCGTCCTCTTCCCCACTCTGAGCTGGGGCGCAGGCAACGAGCAGTGGAACTCATCCGCTCTGGCACAAGTGAGTCTTTTCTTGCATGCTTCCTCGTTGTCATGTGCTGTAGAGCGTCTATGCTGTTCTGCATGTGCCTGATGTACTGTATGTGCTGTATTGTCTGGCATGACAGTGAGGTGGCATGGCTTCAGCAACACTGAACTTGATTCAACACTTGGCAGTGGATTTGTTTCAGATTGCGCAGTATGGTCGAAATAAAGTTCTGCATGAGTTAGCGTTGAACCCCCAACACAATCTCAAACACACTCCAGCCATGTGTTGAACAAGTTTCAGTGTCAATAGAGCTATGCTCACTCAGTGTCAAGGAGTGTGTCTGGCGTATTGTGTGTGATCAATGTGCTTGTCATCTCTGCATACCTAGGTGGCACCTAGTAAGGGATAATCATGCTGTAATCAATACACTGTCCGTTTCAAGCTGCAGTGCTGAATGTTGCATTTGCATTGTCTTAGCATGTAGCCAACTGTTACCTGACATATTGAGTCTGTCAGCGTACAGTCTGTTTGTCCAAAACCTGCTTTGATTTACCCGTTGGGCCCAAATGTCATGGTCAGCGACTGTTTCATCGGTGGTTCATGCCCCTGCAAGACACATCAGCTTGCTGTCAGAGGTGGCCCTGAACGACTGCCAACCTGCTCTTCTTGTGCTTCAGGCATTTCTGAGGCAGATTCTGACGTCAGGGACTTGCTGCACGCGCCTTCAAGCAGTGGAGCTGCAGCCGGGGACAAGATGGTGAGCAGCAGTGATGAGGACACTTCAGATGAGGCCTTCGCTGGGCGCCATGCTGCCCTAGAGGCGGAGGAGCAGCAACGCTTCAACACCCTAGCCGGTAAGATTGAGAGCAGCTGTGAGGGCTGTCAGTCAAAAGTTCAGCATGTATTTCCCTCGTTGAGCCTGACCTGCTAGTCATAGCATTGCCAAGCCAACTGAGCTTATAGATCGCATGTTGTCTCTCAAGGGCAACCCCAGGCTGCTTCTGGGCACATAGGCTCCCACTATAAAAACAAAGGTGCAGACTTTTCTTTTTATATTTTCTTATTAATATTTTCTTTCTCCCAAGGGCAGCTTTGACAAGTTCTTGGGAAGGCATGCCTGTTGATGGTGGACCGAGCATAGCCAGCAGCTGATGTGCAAGATATGTGTGTTGAAATGTTCAGGATCATGGTCTGTAGGGGTTTGACAATCAAGCCTTGCTTCAGTTTCAGTGCTGTACCTTTCCGGGTACAGTTGTGAGCTTCCAGGGGTGTGCTTGGGGACTTGAGTTTTTAGGATTGCAGTACTACGGGCGCTGTTGTTGCATAAGCGCAATGTCTTTGCATCAAGGCAAGAGCAGGCTAGATTAAGCCATCTGCATCTGGCCAGTTTATGCCGTGAAGAATAGCTGATGAGGTCTGCTGCAGATGTGGTTCAGCAGGCTCAATCGCTTGGTGAATTTTCCCTTCGTCAGCAGTTGTGATGTGGTCGCATGTGGCTGAGCCTACATGGACAATCAATCCGAAATTACTAGATGCATGACTGTCCAATGTGCGTGTCCAGGTGGAGGCGCTCAAAGGTCTGCACGCAATGCATCAGGCAGCAAACCCAAGCTGCCCAAGCCGCCAGTGCGCATGGACAGCATGCCGCCTCCGGAGGCTAAGCTCCTCAACGTGGCTCCTGCAGCAGTATCTCCTCTTGCTGCCTCAGTTGCCATGGACCCAAGTGCCATGCTGGATGCTCATAACAGTCACATTGTGGCTACTGCAGCACCTTCAGCTGCAGGTCCGGCTGCTCAAGCAGCTTCTTCACCAGTTTCAGTCCAGCTGCACAAATCAGATAGCCAGATGTCAGACAGAGCAGGTGTTGTTCAGGAAGAGGCTCGGGTGCATGTGGCCAATGTTGAAGGCGACCAGCATCATACACACAACACTAATGATCGACCTCAGCAAACAGATAGCTGCAGTCCTGATGCCTTACCTCAGTTGGGTTTGACAGTGTCGCCCCACATGCTTCCTGCAGATGCAGACAGGCCCCTGTCACGTCTCCTTAGCAAAACCATATCCAAGTCTGGACGCAAAAGCAGCACCCCACGAGGCAGTACGCCTAAGGCCAGCATAGGCCGGCCCCCCAGAAGTGGAAGTGGCCCTGGGACTGTTGCTCGTCAAGATAGTGCAGTGTCTGACAGGAAGGATAGCAGGAAACTGATGCGCCGCAACACTACTGGCTGAAGACAAAGGCTTTTCTTTGCTGTGTATGGCACAAAATTGTATTGTTGCTGACATGACTAATAACCATGTATTAATCGTCTGACTCACTTCCCGAGTATTTGCATCAAGTTGGTTTGCTGAATATCAGATTGTGAGCAAACTTAGTGTTCATTTGTAGGGGCCTGTGTGGGTTCCTTTTGAGGTCTTTTTTGTTGTGAGCCCATCTGCAATGCCCTTATACGGAAATAATTATCTGGACTCTGACTCAAAAAGGCTGCATGTATGCCACGCATACCTCAAGTCGCAAGCATAGCATAACCTGAAAATGCTGACCATATTTTGCAGTATCGTTCGGTGCTGTGGAGTGTTAATCCATAAGACCATAGAACTGCAAATGTCCTTGGTCGGCCCACCACTACGAGCACAAGACCCGTGGATCCCACCTGCACCCTGAAGTTGTGTTGCACAACACACTAGCAACTCATGTTGCCCTGTTAGAAATCAGCAAATATTGAAGCCGATCAGCGAGGAGCTGGCCATTCATACACATCCTGCCAGCATCATTTCCTTCTATCCTATCTACTGGCTTGCCATTCTGAAATACCAAAAGCGTTGGCAATGCCTGCACACATGCAGACTCTGTTCACTAGCGTCCAGTAGACCAGATGACTGGTACTCAGTCATATTCACAAATGTACTGTTTCTCTGTATGTACCTCATCACATGCACAACATATAAGTTGACAGCACAACTGAGCTTTGTCAACAAGAAGGTTTACAATTATTGCAACATGAGAAGCTTGAAAATGCCTGCCAATTTATACAGCACAACTAGTGATTGAAAAGTGGACACGTGTGATGATGTGATGATCACGTATGCAAAGGTCAGGGCTAGCACTGAGCAGGGTTTGTGGTCATGAGGCACACCTGTATGGCATAACGGGACGCCACCTTGGGGTACTTGTCTGTGTCAATCTTCACAAACTTTATCTTGCCTGCCATCTGTACCGATATTTTCTGCACTGCAACGGCTAGTCTCAGGAAGGGTGTTGGTCATTGCCAGTCAAGATGCGACAATGGCTCTGCATGGGTTGATTGAAGAGGTTTGCCCATACCGACAGGACCTGGCTCATGACTTGACAGGGGCCACACCAAGTGGCGTAGAAGTCTACCAGGACTGGCAGCTCGCTGTTTTGTACCATGTCATCAAAGCTGCTGAATTGTTGCTTCTGTGCACAAGTGATGCTTGACCTGTGCTGTGCATGCTCTTGGTGTGTTGCACGCCTGAAATCAGCAGATTGGATTTTCAGTTGACTGCTGCCCTGCGCTCGCCTGCAGGCATCACACACACAGCGAGGGGCTGTACCGGCTGTTTGCAGACAGACTATGCTGCCTGCTTGCCCAGCTATTGTTGATTGGACCAGAGGATGTCCTTGAGTGAAAACAGAGGACTGGGACAGGCCTGTGTTGGGTGATCTGAGGCTGCCAAGACAGCATTGTTTGGTGCTGGACTTGTTATGCCAAAACTGCGGGCTGTCCGCGGTGAGTAACGGTAAAGGCTTCCAACTTATACATGCATGCTGCCTTGGAAAACAGGCCCGCCTGGCAACGTAAGTTGTCACAGTGCGGGAATTTGAACAATCAGAAGCTAGAACGAGCAACGACGAAAGCTTGGCAAACTGAGAAACTTGCCTTTGCAACTATATTGATCATGGTCCCGGACTGCGGCAGGCTGCATCACACACAAAACACACACACACACACACACACTCTCGCTGCTCACTGTCGTTTGTCAACGAACTTGCAGCGTTTCGACAGATTGACGCGCAGAGCAGAGGAGAGGAAGTGACGAAGCGCATCAAGGCATCGGAGTCTGTTTGGTGGCAGCCAATATGAATAGCCTGGCACTGTTTGCCAGGTGATGATTGCGTCCATCTGCGCAAGGGAACATAGCCCAGTGTTTCGGCACTGATGCAAAGATCACGCATGCGCAGGAATCTACGCAACACAGAGCGATCGGCGATCCAGATCTTGACTCAGCAGAGCAGGCTTTTCTCGGCACAGGTAGCATGCATACATAGCTACCTCTTGTCCAGACGCCGAGTTCATCGTTTGTTACAAGCAAAACACCCTTTGATTGTTGCTTTGCTGCTCTCTACTGGAAGTGCTTTGCTAGGCCTTCTTAATTACCCAATTTCAGCAAGTGATGCCATGTAGCAGTCAGCTGAGCATCCGATTCTACCTGGACCTACAATGTGCATTCATACATGGTGTTGCTCTGCAGCCGTCAGCAGCAGTGTTTCTGGACAAGAACACCAAAGTAGTATGTCAGGGCATGACAGGAAAGAATGGCACCTTTCACACAGAGCAGGCTATTCAATATGGCACAAAGATGGTCGGTGGCATCAACCCCAAAAAGGCGGGAACCACCCACCTGAACCTGCCTATTTTTGGCTCCATCAAAGAGGCCAAACAGGAAACCGGATGCACAGCCTCAGCAATTTACGTTCCCCCCTCAGCAGCAGCAAAAGCTGTTGAAGAAGCTTTGGATGCCGAACTGGAACTTATAGTTTGCATCACTGAGGGAATTCCCCAGCATGATATGGTGAAGATTAAGAGGAGGCTGAAAGAGCAGACTGGCTCTCGGTTGATAGGGCCCAATTGCCCAGGAATCATCAAGCCTGGAGAAAGCAAAATTGGGATCATGCCTGTAAGCCTCCTTTCCACTCCTTCTCACCTGTCAGCATATGGGCCCGTCTTGACAACTGTCATGGCAATTTGCATGATGTGATGCTTTCATCAGCAGTAGAGCAGTCATCTTTGTCAGGCAAACACTGCAGCATGGCAACCATTGGTGCATTCGATTTGTTTGTGTCTTCGAAATTTCTGCCTGTCTGACACTGACGTTACACAGCAGTGTCCAAAAACCACTTATGATTCTGAGCAAGTCTCAAACTCTATGTTGTCCTGTGCATCTCAATGGGCTGAATCTTAAATGTGCTGAATCTGAGCTCAACAATATGTTTTTTGGTGCAGGGCTACATTCATACTCCAGGCAAGATTGGTGTGGTATCCCGATCAGGCACGCTGACATATGAGGTAGGCAAGCACTCTGCAGCCGCCAGATTGCTTCATCCCATGTACATGCATGTGTTTACATCCCCCATGGTCTCGATTATCGATTTAATCAATTGAGAGTGTGTGGCTCTTTGCTTGTCTAGCCACTACTGGACTTTTGCACCTCCAAGTAATAGTTTGCCATCCTGATTTGGTCACCCTGTTCATTGTCATCACATGCAAAGGTCTCAGCCAATGACATACATGAGCCAGGTAATACAACAAGCACATCTGGGTTGGCTGGTCATCTCCTCCTGGACCTTTGCCAGCTTACTTTGCCACTCAATGACATAGGCATTGGCTGGTACATGGCTCTGCTTGACTGCAAACACTGCAGCAGGCCCTGAAGCAGTTGAAGTAGTCCTGCTGACTAGGGCCTGTCAACATGGTCTGCTTGAACTGCTGCCATGCCATGTCAAGCAGGCCATGTCGCTCAGGTTTAGTCAGCAGGACCCTGCAACCATAAGGCATGCTGCACTGCTTGCAGAGCTTCAGCACAGTTCAGTGCCCATGCCAGTGAACAGTTCAAATACTGACATTACTCAGGGTTCCTTTGTGAGCCCTATATATTTACGAGGCTTGTGCACAAACTACACCACACCATATGTCTCCAGTCATGCAGTTTTTGCAAAGGCGTTAAACATGCCATGAACCTTGATCCATGCCTTGAAAAGAGACACCAACTTCTCAGGCAACTTGTTGCATGACTCACTGCAACACCGACTTGATTGAACACTGCACATTGTGAAGCTTCAGCAAAAGCATGTGCAGCTCCTCTGCTTTGGAGGGACTGTCTGCTGCACTCCATGAGGCCCACTCCAGGCTGTCTTGCTACGTAGCTGATGCTCTAGCATGGGTGGATTGCTCAAGTTTCACTTCACAAACCAAGTGCAATAACTTGTCTGCCATACAGCATTCATATGCAGGCCGTGTATCAACCACAGCAGAGGGACTGGGCAGAGTACAGTGGTGGGGCATTGGAGGGGATCCTTTCAATGGCACCAACTTTGTCGACTGCTTAGAGCGCTTTGTCAAAGACCCTCAGGTAAAACATGCACAGAAACGCCCACACTGCAGTGTAGCATAAGTGCCCTGGTGACGCATGCACAGATTCAAGTTCTTGTCAGAGAGGCTAGTCGTGATGTGTGTGTTTATACTGGCTCAGCAGAAGCTTGATCAATGATAGCTCAGGCCAGCTAGCAAAGGTCAATCAACGGTGTGCAAAGTCACCCTCCATGATGTCCCGCTCCCCACCATCTCCCGAAACCCCCCCCCCCCCCCTCCCGTCCAAAAGGGAGGTGGGGAAGAGAGTTCCAGGTGGATGAATGCACAGCACCTGCAGCACAATGCATTACAGTTCTGCCTGCAACAGTGTGGTCCCTTTGGATGTGAGACTGTCAGGATCATGCAGATCAGTGTGGTGCTGAAACAGCTCAATGTTATGTTCTGCTGGTACTTTGAGTGCTTGTGACACACACACATACAGGGACACTCAGGGAGAGAAGCGTCCTCAGATAGCCAGTGTACTGGGTATCCATAGAGGTGCCTTGTATAGCTGTTAGGGTATTGCAGCCAGTACTGCCAGAAATATGCCTTCTGTTCTACACAGCTGGTCATTGTCATTGCTGTACACGGTGCTGCAGACAGAAGGTATCATCATGATTGGGGAGATTGGGGGCACAGCTGAAGAAGAAGCTGCAGACTTCATTAAGAGCTCGGAACTGACAAACCTGTTGTTTCCTTTATTGCTGGTGCGCTTCCTGGGCACCGCTTCTACATCTGCCTGGGGTTGCAATACCTTGACCTCTACTCACACATCAATGGACTTGTCAACAGTTCTTGAGTGCTTCTTGAGACTGTTGTAGATTTCTAACAAGATTTGCTACATTGGTGATGCGAAGTATGAAAGGGGTTCTGAGGAACAGAATCTGCAAGACATGCACAGTTGCAAGTGGTGCACCTTTCATATCACCACTGTGGTCAACCCTGCTGTGACTTTGTCAAATGTACTCAGTACGCGTTACAACTGCAGGCTTGCCAGCTCTGGCAACCCTGATTGCTGTGAAGCGTGTTAGGACAAAGACTAGCAATGCAGTATGTCAAGCAGCAGTTCAAGTTGTTCCAGCTTCATTGATACAAGCTGTTGAGGCCAAGGCCATATTCCATGCAGCGCATACAAAGTTTTGTCGGAAGCTGTGTATCACTGAGTACAGAGAGACATTCCAGTGTCACATGGTTTCATCTCATGTAGTGATGTCTGATGGGCTTATCACACTCTTCTTTCTGTGGAGGTATATCACAATGGCTGGATGCAGGGGTGCCAGAGTATATGTTGGCAAGCAAACCCAAGGGCCACATTATTTAGGATGTTACCCACCTTTCCATGCGTTTTGCCTGCACAGAAGGGTAGAAATGTCTACAGAGTGTGTACAAAAGCAACTCAGGCGAAACTCAGACTCTAGAGAATGGTCTATTTCAGATGGTGTTGAAATAAGCCGATGTGACATGCAGGTCTAACTGCACCACCTGGCCGGCGCATGGGCCATGCAGGAGCCATCATTGCAGGTGGCAAGGGTACAGCAACAGACAAAATCAAAGCGCTGGAGACAGCTGGTGTTACCATCAGCAGATCACCAGCACAAATGGGAGCTATAATGAAGAAGGTCATGAAAGAGCGAGGCTTGGCTTGAAACTAGCCGCATGTGCCTGCTTATGTACCTTCTAACGGCAAGCTGATGCAAAGTTGCAGAGGGTGTTTGAATGCTGCATATAAGTGCAGCTAGTAGTGGCTGTGGACACGCATGGTTAGGAACTGCAGTCAGTGCTACGTGCAAATACAAGCAGCTGACAAAGCTGCAACAAAGTTTCAGCCATGATGAGAGCTATTTGTGAGAACACACAAATATTTGGACACGATTTGGTGCAGCATACATGACTAGGACAAAAGTGTTCTGCTCCACGGCAGCAATTATGAAACACATTCACACCTGCTGAGGAGTCAAGTTTAAGTAAGCGGTTTCAGAGTCCACTTCGACACCAACCTGTGCTGACCACAATCATTAACTAGAATTTGCTGTACCAGCCGGTCATCGTCCTTCTCTGTTATGTGACAGCCTTTTACAAGGAGTAACAACATGTACAGCTGTATCGCAAATGACCGAGCAATGTCCGTGATGGGTAGATGTTCATGTTTGACAACAAGATGTGTGTAATCCTTGGGTATACAATCAGGACTGACAAGCCCTGCCTGGACATCAGAAGTTGAACATGCACATTTGTTTGATGCCCCATCATCTGGCATATGCAACACACCTGAAACGCGAGCTGAAGTATCTCGTGACCAGCATCATGCATTTGGTAAGTGCGTGGCATGTGCTCTGACTAACACCGACTTGAGAACACACTCATGGCCTTAGCCTTTGTCCCAATCAAAAGCCAGCTTATGCGTGCCCAAGGACACAAAAGCTGCTTGTCCCTGTCTCTTCAGAGACAAGCATTGAACATCGGAAGGCTCAGCCTCCCAGCTCAGGCTTCAGGGAATGGCGTATCCTTCTTGGGAGCGCTCAAAAGGTTTACGTTGCTGTCACTCAGCTCAAACTCCTTGTTCTCCACTTCAACAATTCTGGCAAGCTGCCGCTGGCAGATGGCACATCCAAGCAGGAAGAGAGCACACATGCCAAACATAGCAGCCAAAGGCAGCGCACTTGTCTGAATCACCACAGAAACTGGTTCAGCATAGAGAAATGTGACAGGTTGATGTTGAATTCCAGCTCTGACTTTTTCAAGCAGGTTGTGATGCTTTGGTATAATGCCGCTCAAGCATGTATTGACGTAGGCTGCATGTGTTGCTCAGCTCAGACGCTTCAAACAGCAGAGATGCAGTTCATGCACAAGGCCCAAGGCGCAGTTTGCCATGCAGACAGAAACAAGGACAGGCAGTTGAGAGATGGCGGCTTACATTGTACAGCATGATGCAGACAAACATGTTGAGCGGTATTCTGAAGAAGTTGATGATGGTAGAGCGGCTCTCTTCCGGCACATACTGACTGCGCATCTTCATCATGCTTGGCAGAAGATGCGACACATGCCTCAAACACACAGAAAGCCAGCAGCTGGATCTTGCCCTCGAATGTAATCCCTGTCAGCATGCCAACAGAGAGTCAGACAACAGAGAGCCAGGCTTCCAACAGCCTATGATACATTGTGACTGGACAACCTCAGGGACTGATGGGTCTCAGCGCTGCTTACAAATTGAATGTCAGCAACTGCAGCTGTCTCATCAGAGCTGATTCTCCCGAGTGTGCGTGTCTGACGTGAGTACACAGCTGGTGATGCCGATGAGGACAATGTAGCATGTGATTTCAGCAGATGGATAGCTTGGTGAACAACGTGGTGGTGAAGCAGTAATGAACGCACAGCTGAAACAGGGGGGTGCTGAGGCCATCAGCTGTCTCTCCGCTTCAGTGCCTGCCTCCTTCAGCAACGTGTTTACTGTTGTTCGACCACCAAGCTTATCACCAAACTGGCTTCTGTCAGCAAATTTCCTGATCTACGCAAAGATGCTCGGCCACTGCAACCATCCCCTGCCTTTCATGATGATGTCCTCTAACCAAAAGACCATCTCACTGCAACTAACAGCACTGCACGTGTGTAATACAACACTGACGCATGGCCTGTGTGCAATCAATTGCAGTATGTCAACGTCATGAACCCGCCCGTACCATGTACTTTATATGTCAACAGTCTGAACAGCTAAGACCTACTGGGACAATGCAACGACCGGAAAGGATGATGCAGTCTCCCTAGTGGCCCAATCTTGACACATGTGACACAAGAGGTTATTCACAAGCTACTCTCGGTTTCCCATCTGGGGCACCGCAAAGGTCTCTACATATAAAATCAGCTTGTGGGTGTACATACCAGGAGCATTTGGGTCCAAGGAGCTGGCCTCGCTTGTGCGCTGAAGGTGGAAAGCCACTGGAACGGCCAGTGCAGCAGCAGAAACGGCAAAGACAGTCTGCATGTAGCGCTCGGCCTTGTACCTGCAGCAGCATACCACAGCCGACTTGCAGTCCAACTGAAGCTTGTGGGATAGCTAGCTCGTGATGCATGTACGTGCTCAACAACTTGCACACAGCAGTGTTATAGCAGAAATGTGAATGTAAAGGGGAGCAGAAGGCCGGCACGCATGGTTCAAAAGGGCCGCTTGATCATGCCTGAGGTGTGACTCAGGAATGAAGAACCCTTGTTTGATGGACATTGTTCAGGTTACCCAGGATGTCAAGATTGTTTGCTGCAAAATGTGTCAAACATGCCAGTTGGGTGCCAGCTAGATGTGCCAGCTAGATGTGCATTACCATTGTTCTGCTGTCTGCAGTGTATCATTCAAATACAAATTTATTGCTACAGCTGCAACACTAGTCAGCTAAAGCCTAAGGCTAGGCTAGGAAACAGGCATGCATGCGTGAATAGGTGCGTGTATGCATGCATGCATCCATGCACAAGTTGGGGAGGGGGGGGGGGGGGGTGTGTGTGGGTGGGTGGGGTGGGTGCGTGAGTGGTTTGTTGGTGGGTGTGTGAGTGGTTTGTGGGCGGGTGGGATTGAAAAAGCAAGTGAGTGATTGAACATGCGAGCAAGTGCAGAAGCAAATGAGCAGTTACATGAGTGACGATCACACTACTTCTTACCCAGAGCCATGAGCCAGGAGGCGGCCAGCAAGGGCACTACCAGCCATGGAGGACACCATGAAGCAGGCAAAGATCATGCCATGCGGCAAGTGCTCCCCATCAGGGCTGAGGGCAGGTGTCCACAGGAAGACGAAGGTGTACATGCTGCCCCTCAAAGAGGGACTGCATGGCTCCCAGCAAGCCCACCCTGGGATCTGCAGAAACACAATGCACTGGTGGGGGGCTTCGCAATAGCTGGGTTTGACAAGCTGCAATGCAATGGTAAAGAAGACTTGATGATAGCAGTTCAGAACAAGCAATACTGCCAAGAAGTGAGTGAACTATGCACAGGTGCAAGGACTTCACTGTAGCTGGTGCAACAAGCAGCAATGCTAAAGGTTGGGTAAGAAATGCTCTGTGCATACACAACAACAGCAAAGGGTGGGTTGCTGCAGACAAACTCTGACATGGTGCAGACAAATTGCAACACAGCATGCAGTGCAGAGGCAATACAGACTGTAAGCAGCTTGTGTTGGGCATATGACTGTCTGGTGGAGAACAACATCTGCAATTATAATATAAAACATGAAGAGTGATGAGGCTCCACGTTATGCTTGTCAGATTGGCAATATGTCCCTCAAATGTCACACGAGTATCTGGGAGCCGTTCAACATTCCTTGGGCTAACCTCCATGTGATAACCCCGGAACGCTTTCCAAACGAGACCAACAATCATCCAACTCGTGAAGTAACGCAAAAGGTCAAGCATGCATGCCATGCAATGACATGAGCTGGGCTGAGCTTGGCTGCCAAGATGTCTGCAAAGCAATCAACACTAGTGCTTTGGTGTGTGCAGTCTTTGACCTCTCACCTTCCCAGATGGTCTTGCCAGCATTGACAAGGCTGGTATGAAACGGCGCCTTATCAGCCGAGTCGCCGTAGTTCTCAGTCCAGGTGATGGCGATATAGACCCCGCCCCCAACCAGCACCAAAGCTGCAGCGTCAAAGGGAGATACAGGACCCAGCTTGAAGATCTCTACTAGTGCATGGCCTAATAAGCCAGCTACAATGGCAATCAGGCCATTTCCTAGGAAGACAGCTTTGGAAAAGGTGCCGCCAAGCCAGTTGCCCTCATATCCTCTCTGCAGCATGGCAGCACAGCCATTCATACACACAGAATGAACTTATCCAGTGTGGGATATATGTATTGCACTGCATCATGTGCTTGCCAAGAGATGCCAGTTTGGTGCAGGCTGTGCAGGAGACTTTGAGTGTTGATGTACTGTGTTGTTGTTGTAAGGCGCGTGGGGTGCATATGGGCTACAAGGCTTTGAACTGGTAAGGCATCAAGATGAATACATGTTTCTTGCTTACTACAGCGCCTGATGTATGCACAGGTCTAGGAGCAAAAGGCAGGTGACCAGGCAATCGAATTGGCAGGCAGCAGAAGGACCAAGCAGCTTGAATAGCATGTTTTGATTGTAGGAGGGGAGACTACCTTGAAATGCTCAGCCACAAGCCAAGACTCAAAGGCTGAGTACAGCAGAGAAGTTGCCACGCCACAGAAGATTCTGCCGACTAGTAGGATCTGGAAGTTGTTCCAATGCTTTGTGAAGCAGCCAAAGGCGTAAGTTGCCACGTAGGTAAGTGCTGCCTTCTTTCTCCCACTGTAAATCATGACTTGGTGTGAGGCTCATCATGAATCATTATCAAACTCTGACCAGGGTGAGCTAACGAGCTGATGACTCACTTGCGATCTGCTAAGCTGCCTACTAATGTTCCAATGATCATAGATGAGCCAAACCCGGCTATGAAAAGCTGGCCAATAGCAGCTCTGTCAAAATTGTAGTACTGATACAAGGCATATACAAAGGGCCCTTGAAGCCAGTCACCAGCTGCAGGCAGGAAGAGCTCTGTTGCTTGCTAATCAGCACCTATCATGCAATGCATGCAGCAGCATGCAGTGCTCACCCATCATCAGGGAATACACAAGAACATAGTTGTTTCTGAACTTCAAAAAGTCGCGATTGCCGGTCTCGGAGCCAGTGGCGCTTTTGCGTGTTCCCTCGAGTGCTGCTGCAGCTACAGCTGACACTAGAAACACCGCAATGTAGAACAGCTCCATGGCTGCGGGAGATTCTGGGAGGGGTAAGAAACCCTAGTTTCGTTGCGCCGAATTCGGGGTCAAAGCTGTTGGTCGCCAAATATTGCGCCTGAGAAAGATTTCTGTACTACGTGACGGAACGACAGCAGTCGGCGGTGGCAAGCGGCAGTTGATCGCACATGTATCGTTTCACGGTATATATGTGGAATTCGGGGTTGTCAGGCTTCGTGACAGGCGAGCTCGCGATGTTCACGGGAATCTGACGCGGTTTTGGCCCAAACTCAGCTGAGCAGCGCGCCCGCGGCTGGTGCAAGGTGGTAATTGGTTTCTGCTTAAGCCATCTTCCTCTTCAAACCAAAGAGATAGAGATGGAGACAGAGAAATTACTCCAACATAATGTA
>JAYKYS010000610.1:0-31710 GCA_036924285.1 Asterella californica
TCCTTTCCGACCAATGCAGATCACTTGCCACGCAGAGTAGGCAGCAGGCTCAGCTTTATGACCATTTATGGGATGCATGCAGGTTTCACGTTTCTGACTTGTCCTCAGCCCACGTGTACCTCAGGCTTCCACAGGGGCAGACAATGGATACCATCTCTCAGGAAACACTAGATGACTGTATTCAGCTCGTCAAAGCCAACTCTATAGCAGGCAACAAAGCCAACAACATAGATATAGTGTACACTCCCTGGAGTAACTTGAAGAAGACTGCCTCCATGGAAGTCGGACAGGTGAGGTAAGCACAACAACAGAGTCGTATGGCCACAGTATGTCACCCAGTTGCACTGCATCTCATCAAGCATGCACCTGCGTCTCATCATCTTCTTGCTCACATGGCCATTCGTCTGCCACTGTCTCAGAGCGCCACTCAGGCATCTGTGGGATCTGCATTGGAGCGAAGGTCATCCTGTCGTGTTCTGACTGCTGACTGGGTCAGCGAGCTGCTGGCACCCAGCTAGACCCCGATCCCTACTAGCACATAATATCAAGATGCTGGCACACCATGCCAAGCCTCTTTGACCCTCTCTGATTCACTCTGACTCTCTCACAGGTGGGCTTTCACAGCAACAAGCTTGTCAAGAAGGTCAGGGTAGAGAAGCGTGTTAACGACATAGTCAACCGGCTGAACAAAACCAAGCAGGAGCTCTACCCAGACCTAGCAGCTGAGCGTGAAACCTATGACAGAGGCATTCGAGCAGCAAAGAAGGCTGAAGTACAGGTCTGACATGTGTCTGCCTGTCAGTACGTGCTAGCAATGTGGTCAACTATTGTGCAAGCCATCACCACCATTGATGACATGTCTGGATGTCAGTTATCTAAGGAATTCCGAGCTTATCATTTCAAGAAAATGCTCCAGCATGTACAAATGCAGTTCTTGAGTTATGCAGCTACGCAGGCTTTGATAGTTGTCTCACAACATCTTGCTGATCGGCCTTGCCACAAGTATGCATCAAGATGACTGTTTGATCCATCAGTGCTGTGCATTAAATGAGTGAATGCTGACTGCATTTAAAGATTGAATGCTGACAAGGCACAGGATTGGTACATGCATTTCAAGTGGCGCAATTAGGAGTTGCAGGGACCACAGGTTTGAAGTGCATAATCATAACTGCCCCACTCGCCCCCCCCCCCCCACCCCCCACCCCCTTCCCCTCCCTGGGGCATGGCAAAGTGTGTGGGCCCCTGCAGGCATATGCATACCAGCATCCATAGTGTCATGAGCAGCATCCAGCCTGATGGCTTGTGGGTGTGTGTGATGGCTTGATGGTTGGTTTCTTTTGTATAGGATGTCAGGAAAGCAGAAAAAGCGGCCAAGGATGAGGAGCAGCGGCAAGCTGACATGCGCTCGTATAAGAATGTCATGACAGTGAGTGCCATCACAACAATCTTTCACTTAAGTGCCATTCTGTATGTCTACTGCATACTTATACCCGCTTGTTGCCTCACTTGCAAACCCAGCCTGGACCCTGTAAGGCTTGTGCTTGTGTGGACCCAACATCATTGTAGGGACTGCAGCTCAGTGTGTATAGTGAATGCACTTCTTTTTGAGCAAGGTCTTTACAAAACACCGATAGATTTCTGTGGAGGAGGAGGTATGGCATCATGATTTGTCACAATTTCTGCTTGTCTCTGCAGGCTGACAGCATGTCTTCAAACAAAGACATGGCGCAGAAGTACAAGTCTGCGGCTGACTATGAAGATGACTTCATGTAAGCTGATCATGAGACGGGCCATTGAGCGCAGTAGGTGGCATGCGTGGATGTGTAATGCACATGGGTACACCATTACGAAATTGCTTCACTATACAGAGGTACACAATAAGAATATATCAGAACTTATACAGAGCCAGACTCAGATATGTAGCTTCCCTGATGAGCACATCCACAATAATAAAAGCTTTCAAGGCTATGTCAGGCTTATCTACTTAGTGTCTGAAAACAGCAAGTCAAGCAACATACACTTTTAGCTCACTGACAGTAAGACAATTCAGCCTGCTGCTTCACATATGTAGGCTTAGTGCCGTTTTTCACGTTCTTTGCCCAGTAGGTGCTCCAGGCATACCCTTATTGGGAAGGTATTGCAGTTGCTGAACATAAGACTTGGTGTGATCAACTTAAATGTTATCAAAGCTGGTATTGCTGGAGTCTTGAGAGACAAAATCTTCAACAAGTAAGCATCAAGCTGTCTTGCAAAAAAATGGGCTATAGCTGTATTGCACAAACTGTGCTTTGGAGGCAAAGTGTCAAGCAGGGCTGATGTGTTCAAGAACTGGCTTTGATGTTAAGGCTAGCTTGTGGTTGCCCTGAGTTGATTCCATTGGAATTCCACACTCCTTTCAACCTTGAATGCAATACACTGTATCCGGTTGCACAGGATGCAAGGTGTTGTCAACGGATGGTCAGGGGCGGCACTGTGGCTGCAGCATTGCACTGCACTGCACTGCATTGCATTGCATTGCATTGCATTACGAAGTTAGCGCCAGCCGTATACGTATTACGGCTGGAAACAGTCAGACACTCGCAAGAGCTCCGCAAAGCTTCTTGCGTACCGCAGCAAGCAGCCCATAAAAGTGGCGCTGTATGCATTAGACATTTTCCTGCAAGAACGCGGTCTCGAGACGCGCCCTGCTTGAGCCCTTGCCTCTCAACAGGACTGCACCACCGACAACTGTGATCTGATGTAGTGTGGTTGTGTATACGTGGGCGCCGACATTCAAGATCAGCAGCTTAAGTTATATGCGCAAATGACTGGAAAAGTGTCGCTACACGCGTTCTTGGCCCTGGTATGTGTTACGCTACTAACACCGTCGACCGCACTGTACACTAAAAAGGGGCCGGTTACCCAATTGACCACAAAGACATTTAGTAAAGCAGTCTTAGACAGCGATCTGCCGGCAGTGGTAGAGTTTTACGCGCCCTGGTACGTCAGTCTTGAACGTAGTTTCACGACAAAGGTCGAAGGTTGACCTATCGAGACAAGCTTTTGGCCCAAGCTTTGACTGCCGGCAATTGCATTGCAGGTGTGGACACTGCAAGTCGTTGGCTCCGCAGTATACGAAAGTGGCCGAAAATCTGCAGGTGCACATTGCCACAAGTTGCTTGCGGCACTCATATACTGCAATTGCCTTGCAAGCACAGTCATCGCACTTATCTGCACAGTCCACGGGCAATGACTTGCAAGCTGTGGAATGGAAGCTGTGGAATGCACGCAGTAAATGATTTAATATACAGAGTTGGTGTTTGGTGTTGCGCAGGACATTGCCACAGTAGCAGCAGTTGATTGTGATGACACGACTAACCAACCCTTATGTGGCGAATACGGAGTGCAAGGGTTTCCCACACTGAAGGTAGAACACTCATCAGTGATGACAAGAACATAAAAGTTCACTGGCGGTTGTCTGCAGGTGCATGTGTACTTTCTGTGCAGCTGCTGCATCTGCTGAAGTTCACACTATGTACATTTTCTGTTAGCTTCATTCTTCTCTGGAGACTAGCTGGTGTCTGCATTTGTATCTCTAATGCATCTGTATCTGTAATGCATCTGTTATGCAAATTCGAGCTGTAACAATCATGACAGTCACCTGCAGATATTCCCAGCAAGTAAGCCGAAGGCCTCGGCGAAGAGCAGGAAGAAGTTACCCAGCGATTACAACGGTCAGCATTTCTGATCCTGTGGGATCTGTAATGTCTCTCACAAAGCCACCTCTGTTGCCCCAACATGCATGCGCTCAGTGGACACATGCTTTGGTTTTGCAACGCTGACCCACCTTGCCAAGTTGGCTGTACTTGCTGACCTGTTGACATGTTACAGGTCCCCGCACGGCCAAAGGCATTGCAGATGCACTCACAGCTGCACTGCCAGCTTCTCAGATCAGTAAGATCAAAGATGGCTCAAGCTTTAGTAACTTCACCACCACTGCATCAAGCCTGCCAAAGGTGGTGCTGTACACTGACAAGACCAGAACATCAGCCCTGTACAAGAGCCTGTCGCTGCGCTTCAAGGGTCACCTAGCTTTTGCAGAAGTAAACAGCAAGGCGGCAGATGTGGTTAAAAGTCAAAGCGTCACTCACTTCCCCAAGCTGGTTGTGATGAAGGAAGAGGATGTGGAAGAGTACTCAGGTGGGCCAAACGTTTTTGCTGCAGTGGCACTTTTCCAGAGAACATGCCAGCACTAAAGTCAGATATGTAATGAAAACATGGCACAAGACCATGCTCGTAGAGCAAGAGCGCTGGGCATCATGGCACGAGTGTGGCTTGCTGGCAAACGTGTTTTGCTTTTTTACAGAAAGACAGCAGCGAGATGCGCTCATGAGGTTTTGCTCACCTGACTCCTTGGATGTCTTCCTGCACTTTGTCCATGCTCAAAATGCGATGCTCAAAACAAGCCAGCCTGGCGAGACATGACTTGTGCCACACACACCTAGCACTTTGTGCTGGAAAGTGTAATCTACTATTGTTATTCAATATTACTTTGTCCACCGTGCAGCTCCTGCCTGTGCGCTCACTTGTACTCTGTAGACGTACAAGCCACGTCTCAGTTCATACAGCGAATTGCACAAATTATGTTGTGCTGGCTGATGCTGCCTGGTGTGGCACACAGCTCTGAGTAAGTTGTGTTTCTATGTTTGCACTGACCTCTAGTGCTAGCATCTGATGCGACGCACCTCAACACACGAGATCCCTGCAACTGGCAGTCTCTGGTCATGCAAGCGTAGGTGCAGCAGAAAGATGCATGCTTTGGGTGTAGCATGGCATCTGTCATGAAGTACCTGTCTTCCCTGGCCCCTTACCCCTCCCCGCCCCCTTGTCCCCCCCACCTGGCCCACATGCTGTTTCAAAATACCACACAAGTCTCAAGGAGTGCTGTGCCTTTTGACACAGGCAAGTTCAAGGCTGCAGAGCTTATTTCCTTTTTGAGTAAGCAAGCAGGGTCAGCAGCTAGCAGGGAAGCTGATGACTCGTCAACATTTCAGGGGCCTGACAAGGGCAGTGGCCAGAAGCAAAAGCAGGAGGAGAAGAAGGATCCCAAGATTGTGCGGGATTTGAATATGACTGAGTTTGAGGGGCTGTCCGATGAAGAGGATGCATGGCTGGTGGCCTTCTACTCAGGTGCAGTCACTCATCATCGCAGTCCTCCAATCATGTCCTGATGTTTTTTTCTCCAATGTCTTACCAAGAAAAGCAGTGATAATAAACATATTGCTAGTGCTGTCCAGCTGTTGAAAAGGTAAACAGGGCAATCACAGTTATTGCAGAGCATCCTCAGTGTCCTTTATCAAGTTCGCCGATGCTGTTCCACCTGCTACATGATCAGGCAGACAGCCGCATCAAATTAGTGCACAAGCTCTGCATATCAAAGAGCAGTGATTATGATTAGAGCTTCTGCAAAGTACCGATGCATCACAACAAACTGTCTCATGCGTTGACCTGCAAGCAACAAGAATGCACAGCATGGGTACATGTGACGATTTCTGACAGGCAAAATTTCAGCGGGATATACGTAACACTTGCTGACAGGCAAAAGTGCAGCCGTGCTTTTGACTTAGGACTGAAATGTAGCCATGTAATGCTGTTTGGCAAAAAGTTTTGGTTACAAGCCTGGACCATAGGGGTTAGCAAAAAGGTTTGCCATGTTTGTACCAAATCAGTGCACGGCACGGCAACAGGTACTAAAGTAGCAGCACCTGGGGCAGATTCTAGTCGTGACAGTTATGTTCTGCACATTTGAGGAAGACAGCAATGACGGTACATTTGCTTCCTCAAAACCGTACCCTTCTTCCCCCACCCCCAATGTGCACAAAATTGCACAAAGCCCAATTGATTAGTAGTGTCATGCCATGTTCTTACAGCAAAGGGGCTGCTGTTGCATTACATCCTCACTTGATTGCTCTGTCAGCATGCTGCAGCAGCTGCAGCAGCAGCCGCCTGCAATCACAGCAACCAACACAGTTTCTACTGCAATAGCACCCCCATTCACACACTGTTATAGTATTGCCTGTGTGGTTGGGATCAGGCACCCAAATGCACAGGCGACAAGACTTACTTGCTCCTCCACTCATCCACCCACCTACACACCTGTGCGTGATGCTACTCCTGCTCCTCAAGCCTGTCCAGGTATCACCTTCATGCCGGTTCTGAAGCCGCCGCTGCTGCAGCACGCCCTCTGCTGTTTGCATTTGCTGATGCATGCCTGCAACAACATTCAACCGTTCACCTGCTCCACCATCCCTTTCTTCCTCCCTCCCTCCCTCCCTACCCCCTCTCTCTCTCTCCAACTCCCATCCTTTTGCTCGCCTCCCCTCCCACCCATCGTCACCCTCAAAGATCTTTTCCGCTTTAAAGGCTGTATGCAATGTTGCGCACACTGTGTGTGCTGCAGCTGACCAATCCCACAGCAATTGCAGCAAGGAGCTGACTGAGTGGAACAAGGTCAACTTTGAAATGGGCGGCGTCACATTGGCAGGCCAGCTGGACGTGAGTCAAGCCTCAGCAGCCGAGCAGAGGCAGCTGCAAGAGTCTGGCATTCAAGTGTCAGTGCTGCAGAAGGCCCCATGCTCGCTGCAAGTGGCCCTGCTGCCCTTTGGGGAAAAGGACGAGCCTCTGCTCTTCACAGGTCGGCCCTGATGCTCATCATGGACTGCAAGTCATCAATCCTCTTTTCTGACACTAGACATTGGGTGACTGCCAAATGTCTGCGGTGGTGAAGAAGAAGAAGAAGAGTGGACCAGCCAACGCGACTGATCACTCGTGCCAATCAGGGCTCTCACGTCACATGTGCAGCAAGCCTGGACAATCTGGACATACTGCTGCGACAACAGCATTCTCAGGACTGATAGTGCTGCAGGCAACAGAACAGCCAAGAACCTGCATGCCTTTGCTGTGGCGACTTTTCCAGACATCGTGACGCGCATCAGCAGCAGCAACATCGATAGCGCCTTTGGCAGCACAATGAGTCAGGCAAAGCTGGTGCTGTTCACTGACAAGGAGCTCACCCCAGGGCTGTTCAGAGCCCTAGCAGCCAGCTTCAGGAAGTACAAGCTGCTCTTCTTCACCATGCACTCCAGCGATGAGCAGGCCAGGAAGACTTTCAACATCCAAAAGGTGAGCGACTGATCCTTCTGCTGCACTGTGCTTGTCTTGCATGTGGTCATGCACAGCTGCACTCCCTCAAAGGGTTTGGTCAAGCCTGCCTCATACTGTATTGTGCATGTCTCTCAACTTGTGCACGCTGAGCCTGAGAAATGAAAGAAATGAAGATGCGAAGAAATGAAGAAATCTAATGCAGCGTCCATATGACAGAATTGCAGAGTGTTGTGCCAACGTGAGGCATTTGTGCTCCCTGGGGCTCTGTGGGGCTGTGAAAGAGTTTACCTAGAGAGTGCCTGAAGATTGAGTGGAGGTTTATCTGGAGGTTGCCCTGTGGAGGGCCTTGCGACAGCTCTATGCTGAGCTCATAGCACTTGCTCAGTATCACTTGCTCAGTATCATCTGATTTAGCTTGCTGTGCAAGTATCACTAGACACAACTCTATCAGAGTGTCAACATGGTGGCGGGCAGCCTCAGGCAAATAAATCTGAATGTGTGTGCCTCTCCTCATTGGTGATCCCTGCTTCATCAAGATGACACAAACTGAGATGAAGGGTTGCACCTTTACTAAGCCCGCCCGCTCCACCCCAGCCTCAGGGGACTGCCTCCCTTTTCAGCTCCACACTGCTGGCTTGAATCCTTCCTGTTGGGTCCTATGTGCACATGAGCTTCAGTGGATTGATAGCTGTGCATGCACTTGACCACAACATGGGTGCAGGTGCCGGCTGTGGTGTTGGCATATTTGCCTCCTGGGGCAGCAGACGGGGGAACAGGGCCCACCCAGCTGCAGCTGCAGCCCTACCCAGGCCCCCTCAAGTACCCCTTCCTGGCAGGCTGGCTCACCATCGCTGCTCAGCAACTCGAGTAAGGTCACTCAAACCTCCCTTATGCCTGCCTCGGGCCAATGCTGGGAACAATTTGAGTACCCTTGGATACCCTAGAATTGACATTGCATCAATCATCCAAACGACCTGCTCACATCTTTGGCAGGTAAGGACATTTTAAGGCCAGGTATGACCACTTAAAGGGCAGGTATAAGCTCTTTAAGGGCAGATGATGGCAGGTCAGGGCACCTTGGGATGCACAGTGCATGAATTGCTCAACAGCCAAACCTGCACTCGCACAAGCAAAGCATGCTGCACAGTGTGTTTTAGACTAAGAGGCTTTGTTTGGGTCCCATCTATAGAGTCATTGATTTTGAGCTCGATGACAGTCAAGAATGTTGTGTCACACACGAAAGCATCAATTGCCTTAGGGATGATATGATAAGTGCTATCAGGTATCAATGTCCCTACTTTTTTGTTACTGACTGGGATGTAGGTGTCTTTCAGTCCTTTTCCTGTCACATTTGCAACTGGGTGTGAAATCCAAACCCAGATTGGCTTGTGCAGATGGATTTCCTGACATACTTTACTGCAACATATACAGTTGTCCACAAATGCGTCCCAGCCAGTCAAACCATCTTGCTTGTAGCAAGTGCTGCCATGTCTGGCCTGGGCTGAAGGCCAAAGTCGCAGGCAAAACCTTTCAACGAGTAAACTTTCAGGTGCACTCCTATCAGATCTGGTGACATCATTCTATTGCCTGTAGGAGTAGCAAGCAGCTGCGTCTGTATTGGACCCCTGCATGTCCTCATCATCTTTCTTCCCCCCCTTCCCCCCACAGTGCCTGCACTCATCCCCTCCGCCTGTACTCTTCCCCCAACCCCCTATACACATCCCCCCTCATCCACCCCCACCCCCTGCCTCCGGCCTTTGCTTTCCCTTAGGGAGCGATTTGCCTGTAGGTTGATGCCAGAGGGGGCGGCAAGCAGCAGCAGTGGCATGTCTGAAGCGCCAGCAGCCGCAGCTGTGCCTGAGATCACCACCAGTACAGCTTTCCAGCAACACTGCACCCATCTGACAGGGCTGTGCATTGTAGCTGCCTTCAACCCCTCAGCTGATGACTTTGCCACTCACAAGGCTACACTTCAGGTCAGTCCTGCTGGGATGTGCTGGTGCCGTGCTGTGCAGTGCTGCGCTGCGCTGCGCTGTGGAAAGAGTGTTTATGATCCTGTAAGCATTGTCCAGAAAGCGTCGAGTGAGATTTGCCAGGCAATTACATACTGTGTGAGTGGCAAAAGTTTGCCATGCCAGAAATGGCGTTTATCCATGTCAAAGACTTATATGTATTATAGGGTGTGGCTACCAACAGAGCCAGCAGCGCCCTGCACTACCTCTGGTTGGATGTCACCCGGCAAGGACCCTTCTGGGACCGACTAGGGGTGGGCAGGGGGGATGCACCCACAGCTGTGGCCATCAGCTTGAAGAAGAGAAGGCAGGCCCGATTAGACCCGGGGGCATTTTCTGAAGCGGCACTGAAGGCATTTGTGGACAGGCTTGTTGGCGGGAAGACGATGACCACTCCATTGCAGGTATGACTGTAACATTGACCACAGCTTTGCACAATGGAAGGCATCTGTGTACGTGAAGGGAAGGTCAGGGGTCCTCTACAAAGCCACACTCACTCAAGCTGCTGCATACTTTCTGCTCAAATCACCACTCAAAGGCCTTGGATGTTTGATAGGTTGTCTGAACTCTTGTGGCTGCTTCGAGAAGTGAGGCAAAGATGCTGTCATTTTTCTTCTGTTTGGCGGCCACATGCTTGTTGTCATCAAAGCTATGATGACTGCTCGTCACGGGCTGTTCGCAAAGTCAGACGGGCGTGTTGCTGGCTTGTGACTCAAGCTGCTGCTGTGTACAGGAATTTCCAGCAGTGGTGGATGGCGGTCAAGACCTCCCTTCAGAGGAACCTCAGCTGATGGAGGAGGAATTTGATTTGTCAGATATCATGGGGGAACAGCTGGAAGCTCAAGTGGGCACCAAGGAAGACCGCCTGCGCCGGATGGCAGAGCAGGTCTTTCCTTGCCTTGCCTTGCCTTGCCTTGCCTTGCCTTGCCTTGCCTTGCCTTGCCTTGCCTTGCCTTCCCTTCCCTTCCCTTCCCTTCCCTTCCCTTCCCTTTCCTTTCCCCTTCGGACTTGCTAGCCTGGTGTAACAGGTGGGAACTGTATACTGGCTCCGAAGCCAATTATAGCATAGTATTACATTACTGTATTACATTACAGGCGGTATTGCACACAGCTTTTGGAATCCCCTCGCAACAACGGCTGTATGCTTTGCTACCCCTACAATTATGCATAGCCCAGAACTCCTTTTTAAGAAAGGAAGACACATGCCATGTGGCCCCAACTCCTGTTTAAGCTGCACCAGATGCCATTCTGATAGAGACACTGGCACGTGATGGTTGGGGAGCCGCTAGAACAGGCAACTTTCTCAGGCTTGTGGACATCAGCTGCAACAGCCATGCTGTTGAGAGGGTATTCAGCCCACCTGCCTGGGTTTATGCCACGATCACAATGGACTTGTTGCCTAGACATATGCATAATTATGTGGTCACAACAGTCATGTCTTCATGCTTAGGGTGAGATAGGCATGTGCAGGGCAAGCACTTGATGAACTGCCAACGTGTATGACCTCATATGATCCCAAGAAAGGGGGCGGGAGGGGGGGAGGGTTTGGGGGAGGGGGGTTGGGGGAGGGGGGAGGGGGGGTGCTTCATACCTCTCGCAGCTGCTGTACCATCAACATGAGCCTACCTGCTGCACGCCCTCAGCTTCTCTTCATCCAGTGTAGGCTTTCTATTTTGGAAGCAATGGCGGAGTCACTGCTTTTGCTGCCTGACACAGCTCACAATATATTGCTGCCTACATGTTGTGATGGCCTTTTTTTTTTTGAATCATAATCCATATATTGTGGGTTCAACTCCCGCTTCCGTCTTTGTGATCTTTGTTCATCCCACAAAAAAAGCTCTACAGAAAGTTGTCTCAAGGCAATGTTAGAATCTATAAATCCAACTTTACTTCTTTATCATCTTTCATGATTCACACAGCCAAGGGTACGAAAGGGAAAAGAATACCCTTTAGAAATCAGTTCTGGCCTAACACTACATAAGGTGGTAAGTTTCGCACAGATGCTTTTACATAAGGCATGTGCATCTGATAATCTTGCTGACCTTTGCGTGGGACAGTTCTGAAACTTGTCTGACTTGATTTGTTTGTCAGATGCTACGATTGCAAACCAGTTCTAACTTAGCAATTCCCACCCCAATGTCGTGTGTTTTGAGTTGCAGCCGGATAGCCTTCAATAAGTAAGGTCCCTCTTTATGACTTATTGCTGTCCCATGTGCAGGAGGAGCAAGAAGCAAAGCAACGGCAGCAGGAAGCAGCTGCTGAGCCATCCAAACCAAAAAGAAAAAGAAGAAGTCTAAGTCCGGCAAGAAGGGGCAGACAAAGGCTTCTGACGAATTGTAGACTGTAATTGCAGTATCACTCATACAATGTTTGCCATGATTGTCACCCATCACCTACCTAAAACTCAAGAAAAGAAAGAAATCGAATGAAATGCCTGTTGTCCCCCACACACCCTCAGTACACTGCGTTTTGATTCAAACTCTGAAGCAATCCCGTGGTGTTGTAGTATTCTGTGTTGCTTGCCATCAGGCATGTCCTATGCCCGAGATCCCATTGATCATTATGGCGCTAGCTGCTCTAGATCTGGACTGGTGCCTGATAATGCCTCCAGTTGAGGCTTGACAACCTGAGACAGCTACCCTCTCTGGCTGCCCTGCTAGGACGTCCTCAGTTCTGATGCTGATGCACAAGAGGCAAGGATCTGCAGAAACAATGCACAATACATATAAATAGGTGCTCCTGCCACATTGCCAATTTTCTTTCCTACCTCTTCATTAGAAGCAAATTGCCCAAAGTTTTTCTCCGTGAAGACGTACTCCACGTTGCCTTTGCCAGCTCGCATGATCATGACGCCGCCCAAAATGCTGCCAACGCCCTGCACAGCGATTGACAGAATGTATAATCAACATACAGACACTCAAACTGTGCATTCCTTGATGTGCACCCTGCCATTGCTTGGTGCTCACAATGTGAGGTCAACCAAGAGGCTGACATGAAGTTCAGCATGTCTTGGAGTGAGATTATGTATACCTCAAATGTGACAGAGGATCTAGCACATGCCAACACATGTTGTGCTGTTGAGTACTGTTTCATAGCTTGGACAGCCAGAATGCGCTTGCATGGATGTTTTTGTTTGGCGTGGCTCCGAGTAGACATACGTACCTTGAAGTTGAAGTCGTCAATCGTGTTTTTAGCAGCTATGGCTGTCGTCCAAACTGATGAGAATGGATTGAGGAATGTCAGTTGACTACCTTTCCTGCAGGCTTTGAGACATACATCAGACAAGATCAATGTGCTCGAAGGGCTTTGCCACAGACCAGTCTGCAGAGGTACCTAAGCTGTCCCCCTCCAGCCAAAGCAAAGAACTCCTTGTCATGATCCAAGTAGACTTCACCACCCCAATAGGCTGGCTTGAACGCCTGCAAAGTGCCACATGATAATTCCCTTGCTGCCCACACAGTGTCGGGAAGTGTCGAGAGCTTATTGCTGTTGGGCTAAGCAAGACTTGTAATTTGTAGTCAGCAAATTTGTAGCCTGCAAAAAGCAAACAAGTCGCAACTGATGAGGGCACACACCTCATACTCAGTTACTGGCATTTGATGCACTACGCACACCAATCGTATTCCCAACTTATCGAATGCAGCCTTGTCTGCCCACAGCTTCTTGGCTTGTGCTCGACAAAGGACTGCAGCAACCATAGGTGAGACCTGAGCCGTGTCGCAAGGTTGACCTGACACGGCTTTGCAAATTTTTAGCACAGAAGCCATACTACAGCCTAGCCGCCTTAGGCAGATGATGAGCACAGGTTGGTTCTTCCACAGTTCTCCGGCATGTATAGTCTGCCCATCCACGCTTTGCAGTGCGATGGCGTCGTGAGGACCCGACAGGTTCGTATTGTGACGAGTCATCACATGACTGGCCTAAGTATAGCAAGCGTCAACGCGCTCCAAGAAGAGCATTTCCCTTTGTCTGTGGGGCTCCAGCTACCGAATCAAGTGCCAAAGAACGGCATGCGCTGTTTGACTTTAGTCATGGCATTCACAAGAAGGCAGGGTAGCTCCGGCTGCTCGATCTGTCCATTTCTCACGTCTCCTTTGAATTTCAGCGGAAGCGACCTGCAGAGAGCTGGATCACGTCTGGCTCGTCCATATGTGTCGGAGATTTCAAACCAACTCCCCGGTCTGTAAAATTATAGACCCGTTTTGCTGTGCTTCCCCGGTGCTCTCTGCTGCTGCTGCTCTTGCTCGACAAGCCTTGCAGGTCGCCTGCTGCCTTGTAGACTTCGACAGCTGTTGTGTGTCATGAGCAGCCATTCAGCATTACGCCTTCTCCTACGCGTTGTTCGACCGGCAGGTGATCTTCAACACTGTTCTCCTTTCATTACTTTGACTATGCAACTCGTAATTGTCTGTTGGCCCTCAGCTGCCCCCCCTGGACGTGAAGTCAAAGGTAGTGGAACTTGTATTGCAGCTCCTTGTAGCACTGTTGCACGAGAGATCAATTGACTAGCCAAAGCTGTACCTTTTGTTTCTGTATCTACTGCGCATTAACAATATGACAGAGACCAGACACACCTCTCAATGCCATTGCAGCAAATGCACCTGGCCCTTTAAGTTGACAACATCTGCAAATGCAATCGTGAGATCCGGGGAAGCAAAAAGTGTTTGAGCAGGCCTAGTATCAAAGTATATACTAAAGCTGGCATGACTATGTTGCTGCCCAACCGATACACATGTACAAGCCCACTTGCATGTGAGAGGGTAGCTCTAATCACAGGTGCCTATTGCATATGTAGTTGCAGTTGCAAATGGGGAGGCTGAAGTGCAACATAAGCAGACAACAACAAGTCATAGACATGGCGCTCGTAAGAGACACAAAGGCTGACCATCCGCCCTCCCTCCCTACCCCACTTGATATTGGCTCAGGCCAAAGGGAAGCTCAGGTTATCCATGAGCTTCTCTTTAATCACGCTTAAATGCATAGTCTTTTCTTTCAGACAACAGCAATGTGCTCTTCCCAATTCAGGTCACGGCTACTTTCTTGATGTCAAGGAAAGCTTCCCAAGCACTGAGTAGCTTGGGCGGCCACCGTCGATTCACTCTGAGCCATTCACGGTCCCTATATCTTGGGTCATTCAGCCGCTGATAGTTTGACTCAGCATCACCCAACTTGCCTATGCTCCAGTCTGCAGCAGCCAATGCTGCCCTCATATCTGGAAAGTCAGGATAGCGCCGCAGTAATGCCCTGCACATGCAGCAATTTCAGGTTAGCAGATACTGGAAACACCCAAGGCTGTTATTCCAGCTGCTGACATGTGTCACAAGCCACGCTAAGCAGAATGTGCACTTAGCTTTACAATGCCAAAACATTGCAGAGACGATTGCACATACTAGGACATGTTGTGCACTGCATATGTAGCCAGGCTCATAGCAAGCCAGGCTCATAGCAAGCCAGGCTCGTAGCCAACCTGGCCAACAGCCAGGCTCATAGCAGGCCAGCAAACTTCTATCAGTCGCAGCAATTCCCGCACAGCTTGCAAAATCTCAACGCCTTTAGGATATACAGGGTCACGTTTAGAGTCCAGCTTGTGATGGCAAAGTAGAGCATGCACTCAGCCAGCTTCACCCTGCACCCAAAACACTATCCTGCACAAGGCAGTGGAACACACCTCATCTCCCGCATGGACTCATTTGTTTCTCCTAGCTGAAACATGGCCACTGCTTTGTTGGCTGCAGAGAATGCAAACTCGGGCGCAAGGGATGCTGCCTTGCCATAGAAATCTGCAGCATCGCGCCATCTGCCCAGCCCAGCGCTGGCATTGCCCAAATTGTTCCAACCTGCTGGATCTTGAGGCTGCACTGCTAGCACAGCACGGTAATCTGTGAGGGCATCTTCAAACTGGCCCAGGGCTTCAAGTACCACACCTCTGCACAGATTTTCAACATGCTGGGAACAAGGCTTTGTTGAGTTCAGTGAGTTCAGCACAACACCTTTGAATCACAGATTGAGACGTCAAATTGCAAATTGCATGGAAGTCCTTACACAAGTCACCGTCATGGTGAAAGGGCAGCATACCTGTTCAACACAGGGTCCCCAGACCAGGGACATATTTTGATGGCTGTATTGTAGTCTTCCAAAGACTGCACTAGCTTGCCTTGGCGGGAGCGTGCATTGCCCCTGTTGCCGTATGCACGACCAACAACATCTGGAACCCAGTTGCTCTTGGTCTGCTCATACTTTGTGATCAACTCCGTCAGCAGCGCTTCTTCTTGCTGCAATGCAAAATCACTCAGCTGGTTGCTTGCTCAAGTGCAGTATGCAAAGTCACAGGGCCAAACCTGCACTTCTTCAGCGTTCAGTGCTCGTTGCAACAGCGCTGCAGCGTCGCGGAGATCTTCGTCCGTAGGGTCAAATGTTCCTTGCTTTGGAGCAAGGTTTGGTCGAATGGTGGGCGGATTGTAGGGCACATCAGCATGAACAGGTGCAGCTTGCCCCACGAGCTGGATCAGTAACAAAGCTCCTGCCTTTGTCAGGAAGTGTCTCCGGCTGCCTGCTTGTAACGGCAAGGCCTGGCTGCTATCCTTAAATGAATGAAGGGTGTAGCCAGACTAGCACAACCAATTGGGAACGCGCAGGCGCGGCCGCGCACCTGTTAGGTCACCATTTGATCTCGAGGTTGGCTTATTGGCATCGACGCAGCACCGGCACCTGACGCTCCTCGCAGGCTTGAATGCGACCGATGGATGTAGTTTGATTGGCTCCAGATGGAAAAGCATCATCTGAATGTCCGAAGCTTAGAAGTTTGCGTGGTGCTGTGCCCTGCTATGCTCTTTCGTGTCACGGGATAGCTTGCAACCCAAGTGCAAGGATTGGACGCGCCAGGACTTGTCGTTACATAGGTGTAGACAAATTCTCGCGGCGATTGTGCAAGAGGCTCTGTGACTTGCTGCAGTCACTTGGAGCCGATATGTGCGGTCGCTCGAGATGCTCGCTTTCTCCACAACAGGTTGTACAAGCTGCTCGACTGCCAGATGATCGCTGGAAGGACAAGGAAAACTACAAGCCTTCTCACAATGTTGCACCTGGATACAATACCCCGGTTGTGAAGCGAGACAAGCAACAAGAGCTTGAAGTGCAGACTATGAAGTGAGGCATTATTGGACTCCTGCTGCTCACAAGTGCCCTAGCTGACCTCTAGCATCTGCAGATGGGGCTTAGTGCCAAGCTTCACCAAACGCAGCTGTACAGAAAAGCCAGACCATTTTAGAATGGTAAACTGGGTAACGCGTGCCTAAAGCAAGGCACTGGTGCTGTATGCTGACTGCTGTTTGTGGTGCAGTTCAATGCCCGTAGTGAGACTGTCGCAGAGAAAACAGTGTTCTCCCGACTTCTTCACAGACAGCGCTGCGTTGTGTTGCTTGATGGATTCTATGAGTGGAAGAAGGTATGCCAGCATAGCATGCATCTTGACTATTGATACACATGATAGCTGTGCAATTTTCATGTCTTGTGTGGCCTACCCCAGCAGCGATGACTTTGTACACATGACATCTTGCCCTTATGTACTGTGATGCTGATCCTACACACGAGATACAGCCTGCAGGTTGTTGAATACAGCTAAGCAAATTGCCATAGAAGCAGCTTCCAGCAACCCATGTTTGTTGGCAAGCTTTCCACCAGTTCCTGCACTGTAGGAGAACACGCGCAAGCAGCCCTACTACGTCAACACTGGCGAGGGCAATGTGATGCGCATGGCCGGTCTGTTTGATCTGTGGACAGCTGGCGACGATTCTGCTCCGCTGTACACTTACACCATCTTGACTACAGACTCATCCAAGCGGTTGGCATGGTAAGTGCACAAACTGCTGATGGAGCTTGACAGCAGCAAGGTGTGCTTGTACAGTTGCTTGTCACACCTTCTGTACCATTTTGACGTGTTCTGGACAAGGCTTGTCCCAGGGCTCATCATGAGTAAAACGATGATGTAAATATTGGTATTGCTGCGGTCGAGATCCAAAACAGATGTTGTTCCACACAAGTTGTCACTGCTAAGATTTTGGTGTGTCTTGCAACCCTGTGTGGCACTGCATACACCGCACTCAAGCAAAGACTGGATGGGCTCAGTGCAGGAAGCAGTCAAGCAGAGTATGTGTACATGCAGGCTACATGACCGTATGCCTGTCCTCCTGACATCTGATGAACATGTTGAGGCTTGGCTTGGCACCGAGCCACTTGCTGCCAAGTATGTGGGTTTGCTTGTGGCTTGAATGCTTGTGTACATCCAGTCAACTGCGTACGTGCAACATACTCACTGCGCGCTTGTTGCATTTAATCTGCAACGGCATGCCATTTCTTCAGGCCACAAAACGGTACATCTACCCTTTTAGTCTTAAGCTGCCAGTGACTAACTGCACAGGCTGCAAAGCTGTCAATTCCAGGCTGCTGAAGCGTTTGCAGTCCTTCACAGGGCCTTCAATGACATGTGCACTCCCTACAATGGTGAAGATTTGGTTTGGCACCCTGTCACGCCCAGCATGAGCAGCATGAGCTACCAGTCACCAGACGCATCACAAAACGTGGAGCTCAAGAAAGGGAACATTGCATCCTTCTTCAAGAATGGTGCCAGTGCCAAAATTTCCAAAGCATCTAACAATATATCAGCAGCAGCAGACATCAAATCTGAGCCTCATGCTGCCTCTCAGGCAGAGCAGCCGGCCCATACAGCAAAGCCTGATGTCGCAGATGGCGACCATGCACGCATCAGGGCATCAAGTGCCAACCCGGCTAGCGATCTGGCCACAGGCACCCTTGGCCAGCACGACAAGTCTCAAGAGGGCGGCACAGGGCAATGGGAGTATGGTCACCCACAAAGTAGTCACCAATCAGCAGGTCTTATGACGACACCTGAGGTTGTTGATTCAGCAGATAACAATGCTTATAAAGGAGAGCCAGCAGAGGGAGATGTGCTGAACACAGATGATGCGGGCGGCATAGGTGCGCTGTACCTTCTGTATATTTAGTGCCTTTGTGCAGTTTCCATCGTAACTTGCTGGTGATTAGCAGGGATGATGGAAACAAGGTGCAGAGGTTACCATGTTGCATGGCCTTTTGGTCTACAGCACGTGCCATCATGAGCTCAGCTGCAGATATAAGTTCTGTATGAATGGAACTCCAGGTGGCAGATGTTCCAGGAATCACATTAAGATCAGCTTTGATTGGAATCTGTACACACGAGTCAAACAACGCTGTTTGCATGCAGTGGCAAAGCCAGAGTCGGGCAGTGATCTGCTCAACAGCCCATCATCAGCAAAGCGTTTGGCTCCTCCAGCCAGGTCACCAACCACAACATCAAAGAAGAGAAAAGCCGAAAAAGGGACAATTGAAAGCTTTTTTGGTCGCAAAAGCTGAACTAGTGATAACTGACGCCTCTCCCCCTGTTTCTTTCAAAGTTCCAAGCAAAGACCTGGTTACATATTTGTGATTGTGGCAGAAGCTCTACAACATCTGCATGCATAGCGTTGGCCATACTGTAACAGCAAAATTATGGATCTGAAAAGCCTTTGTACGTTCCGTGTGGAGACAAAGCAATGAAAGTGCAAAACAACTAAAGCATCTGATACATGGGAAGCGACATATCAACAGAGGTGGGCATATGTTGTCACAGCTGTGGCTCACAGGTCTTGGTAGAGTTCTGCTTCTATCCCATGGGATGCACGCAACAAGTCTTCCTCCAGTCTCATGACAGGATTTTGTGCTGCTTTCTTCTTGCGCTTACTCTGATGAGCTGCTATGTGCCTGTCTGACATGTTCTGTTCACCAGCAGCCCTGACAGCTTCAGCAAGCATGGCTTCAGCCCTGCAGTCCATTCCATCATCATTGAACACAGGGACGTCTCTGCAGTCGTTAGTGCATTGGACACAGGCTATGTTCATACTGTTTTTCCCTAGGACCCACTCCAGGCATGTTGCCTAAGGCAAAGCACTCAAGCAACCACACGCAACGTCCCAGCACAGCTTGAGAAGCAAGGTTGTCACATAGAGCTGTGATGCAGAGGGACTCACATGCAAGCAAGCAAGTGTCATCAGCTTCCAGTGCTGATGCACACAGCCTGCACTGACACCACAGTCACGCCACAAGATCAACGAAACAAAGTGATGCTTCAATTTGGGCTCTATTACCTGGCTGCATGGTGCTGCAAGCTCTCCAATACCTCCTCGAGAGCCTGCCCACCCATTTGATTCTCGCTCGACCTGCTTTGCTTCGCCGCATGCTTGCCTGAGCTTGTTATCAAGGCTGCTTCAAGTTCAAGCAGAGTCTGGGCAACCTGCTTGGCCAGCAGGGCTGAGTCTTCAGCCCCAGGGCCATGGGAAGATGCTCCTCCTAGCAAATCAGCTACCTCCTCTAGGCTCATGTCCACCATCCGAGCCACAGCTGCAGCATTGACGTCCTCCTGCAATGTGGCGATAAAAAGCTTCTGGACTGCCGCCTTTGATACTGCCACATCTGCTATTGATCTGTTGGCATCTAAAAATGCATACAGCAAAGTATGCGCATGGGCTTTGTCCCTGCTAATAGTGCCAGAAGCAGACTGAAATGTTACAGGTTGCTACAATCAGCTTGTAGGCATCCCTAGCCATGACCTCTGACCTACCCAGTCACATTACAGCACATCAGGATGCCAATACTGAGTCCTCTGCAAAGGAGAAGTGGCTCCCATATGCCAGAGAATGTTGCAATAGGCACATATTGTAAGCAATGTGAGCAGTCAAACGATACAAACAGAAGATCAAGCTAGGTGCCGCTGCAAACTGGAGGAAGACCATGTGTTACCAAGCAAACTGGTACTGAAAAGGACAGCAGCAGAAACCTGTGGGGGCGTTGCATGTGAAGCCGTCCGGAGAGAGGCGGTAGCAGTTTGCATTGCAGCAGAGGTGCGCAGGGCCAGCCTGGCCAGGGCCCTGAGGGCATCCAGCACAGCCCTGGCCCTGTCTTGGACTGCTGCCAAGCCGCTACCAGGGTGATGCTGAATGGTCATATCCCTAAGAGCAGCTTCCTCAGCAGCTGCTGCTTCCTCTGAGGCCTCCTGCCTGCCCTGCCATATCATCACCTCAGACTGTCAGCCACACAGACAGACAGATAAAAGGTCTAGAGCAGACTAACCAGGATCAGACTTACAAACAGGACACACACTGGAAACATTGCAGTTGTCACTTGTATCTTGATTGGAAGACTGTACTGTCACAACACAGAAGCACCAGTGTATTGACAATCATATGGTAGTCCTTCACAGCTCATTACCAGCCAGCACAGTCTGCAGCAACAAGGAATACATCAGCCCATGGGGAAGGAGGAGAGGGGGGTGTGGGGGGGGAGGAGTGGGGGGTGTGGGGGGGGAGGAGTGGGGGTGTAAGGGGCAAGGAGGCGGGATTGTGAGGTGTGTATGTGGGGGGGGGGGGGAAGGTATACCTTGTCAAGCTCTGACTGGGTGGCCTTCAGCATGCCTTCCTTGCGAGTCACCTCCGCCTTAAGCTTCTTCACGACCACCAGCTGCCTTTCTGCTTCTTCCTCAGCGCCCTTCTCAGCTGCCGCCCTGCAAGCGACATCACAGGCTTGCCAGGTTCCACAGCTGTGTAACAGGGACAGTGTCGACACATCACAAAGCTCGCATACTCTACTGGCCTGTCCATGTATGGTAGCCTGATGCTTGACAAGGAACAGCCCAGGTACAATGCATCGGATGTAGCTGTTGTGTTGTCATGTGATTCTTACAATGCTTGCAGCCCACAGCAATGGTCAGCCTGCTTTGCATGCTGCTTGCTTCATCCTGTGGAGGGGCTCAGGCAGGTAGCAAATCGTGACAAGTCGTGTTGGGTTGTGGAGAGTTCCCAGAGGTATGTGCCATCGTGATGCTGTGGTGGACTGGTGCAGATGGCGGGTGGAGGCATTGTGCAGCAGGTGAAAGGGAAGGAATCAGGGCAGGGCAGGGCAGGGAGGCGGGGGGCAACGCCACGAGGGGAGATGAAGGAAGAATGAGCCTGAAGGGGTGGTGGGCAAAGACCAGAAGGCGTGACAATGGTGGGGGAGAGGGAAGAAGGGGGTTTGGGGGGGGGGACTACCTGCAGGCTTGGTCCATGCGCTCCCTCAGCTCTCTGATGGTGTCCTCTTTGCGGCTCAGGCTGCCCTGCAGGGACCTGGCTCGCGACTCAGCTGCTTGCACCTCAATTGAGTGGTCTGCAGCCTTGGCAGCACGCACGGCAGCCTCCAAGTCATCCACCTGAACCACACCGACCTCACTCACTGCACTGACACACCTATCTACCAACACAGGCATGAGAGGGAACAATAGCATGACACCCTTGACTCCTTACAACAACACTTGTATTGCTTTGACTGGCTCTGGCAGCTGCTGTGCTACAGCTGATGCAGTGCAGCATAAAAGAAAACACAAGTTGGATGTCAATAAGCCGTCATGATGGGAGTCTCTGTACCCAGAAGCAACCCAGGGGAGCAGCCACAGCATAGGGGTGCCACATGTGAAAAAGCACAGCAAGGTGGCAAGGATTTATGCATCTTGTCCACCGTCCTCAAGTACGACCTCCACCTCAGCTTTCAGTACTTGATGTCTACAGTCCAGGCAACAGTTGCAAGCATTTTCTTCTTCTTCATTTCTTCCTTCAAATGTTCTTGTGCTGTTCTGTCAGACACACAGAAGCCACCCAGCCAGTTCTCAGCTCAGCACAACAACCAGGTGAGGCACGGCTGCACCAAAGCAAGCTCTGGACTTGTGGGGCAGGTGTCGGTACCTTGACTTTCAGCGTCTTGAGGAGGTTGTCTTTGTGAGCGACACTGCGGCGCAGAGTGGCAAGCTTGCCTTCTGCTGCCTCCTTACCGCTCTTCTCTGCCAGGAAGGCTGCATTTGCTACCAAATGAGGGCCCTCACTGCCCTGTACACATCCCAGGAAGCAGACTTAGACAGTACTCCTCAGTATTGACATTGCACACTGCAACTCTTTGATGTACTTGGACAAGGCGTGGTCACCAGAACAGACGGAAGCTGTGAAGCTGGTCGGATGGTACTTCAGTGTGAGGTTTGGACAGTCCGTTTGGGCTCTGAGTGATGTTCTGTATGAGAACTTGTTGACAAAAGGTTCCTCCCTTGGTCGTCACCATCTGGCAGTGGGCTGTTGCAGGCAAGCGTAAGCTTATTGTGTTTTACTCAGGATGGGGTGAGGGGCGGCAGACAGGAGGCGGCGGCAAAGGGGGAGAGGGGCTGGGGCCACTTGTAGGGTTGAGGGTGTAGAAGGGACAGTGTGGGGGCCAACCTGCTGTTGCAGGGACTGCAGAGTCTTGAGGCGGCGAGCACTCTCTGCCTTTGCATTCTTGAGCGCCTCTTGACTTGTCTGCAGCTGCTCCTGCATGCCCAGACACATTTCACTATTGACCAGTCACTAAGGAAGGGATATGGCAGCATTAGTCTACCTCCCCCATCTCTGGACATGTTACAACTTTCAAGTGGGGGTCGGCATGCATTGTATATTCACTCACTGCTACTGTGGTGGCTTCCCTGCAATGGCATCTGCATGAGCTGCATTGCTCCTGCAGGTCATTGAGTGGCGCTGTGATGACAAAATTGAACTATTGCAACTGTTGTTACTCGATACTTACAAGCTGTTCATGGTCAGATCCTGACTGATACATACAGCTGCAATTAGGTGTTTCTTTGCTGTGAGTTTCGAGCATGTCTACGCACATCAAATCTTTGCAGCAGACAAACCACATGTACTTTTTTCTGCTAAGTGTCTCTGGAAAGCATTTTGCATCAGACCAGTGTCTGGCAGTTCCAAGCAGCCTTAACATACATTGCTGGTTGTGATGGCATGTGGTTGTAAGCAGGCTCTGCAGACACAAATCTCAAGCATGCCCTGCAGAGGCCCTACATGCACAAACGCACATATGCATCCCAAGCACTGAGATAGCACCTGCAACTGTTGCAGCTCTTGCTGGGTGGCCTGCACGCCCGCAGCTTGAACAGCACTGGAGGACGCTAAATCCTTTGCTGCCCGCAGATCTCTCTGCACAATCATCAGCTGTCAAGCCAATAATCCACAGCGGAGGGGAAGAGGGGGGAGAGCAGTCATGCAGGCTGTGTGTTGAGCACCAGTTAAGGTGGCATGGCATGAGTGTTCTTTTGCACATGCACACAGAGCTGCTTGCTGCCTGCCTATCTGCGCACATACAACACTGACATTCAAATGGAGGCTACCCATCTCTTCATTTGACAAGGGGCTGTTGCAGCTTTGTGCAATTATGCGATCTTATGCAGCGCTGATGTCCTCCTTCACAGTGTGCAGCAGTTGACATACATCCTCGTGTTCATCATGATGGGAAGGGGCAGCTGTATGCTAGGCATGGCTTGATTCAATATCGTCAGCTATGATGCATCTTGAAGGCAACAGCAACAAAGCACCACACCCCTATCACAGAATCTCAAGCCAGAGCAAAAGCATAGTGCCACTGCACAGCAAGGCACAGACCTGCGTGCTCCTCAGCTTCTGCTTGAGCTTCTCTAGCGAGTCATGCAGGCTGGCGACACCTGCCTCAGCAGCTTCACGCTGCATGCGCTCAAAGTCAGCTTCCCTGACAGCTGATGCCACAGCCTCACTTTCAAGCGCCATGCCGACCTCTGCTGCTGCAGTCAGGCTGGCACACTGGACCTTGCCTGCATCAGCACACCCACCGGTTACACAGACAGGACAGAATGAGAAGGGTGCAGCATTGGGCACAAGAGGCCTTTGCACCTAAAAGCAGCCTGGTGCAGACGTACGCGTATACCTTTCCACATGGCTAGTGGCTCAGCCCCCTGGGGATGCTGGCAGCACAGGAGTGAGCTCTATTATCATGACTGGCAAGCACCAACAGGCAAGGCTTCGCCTTGCTCAAAGTGCTTCTGTAACGGACAAGCCTTTTACTGGTTAGATAGCATGTCCGCTACATCTGGTTTTGTGCCACCACCAACTGTTACATTACGCCCCCCCCCCCCTTTTGCCCCGCAAGCCTTAGTGGTTGGGTGGTGGACTGCGGATTGGCAGGTCGCTGGTTCAATTCACGGGTTCTCGGGTCATTACAGCTTCAGTGTGTTGTGGTGGTCAGGTCTGGGGTTCAGCAATGGGTCGACACAACCTATGCACTGGGAAGCACAGGCCATGCAATGGGAAGCACAGGCTGTATGTGGGATACAGCCTATGCACTGGGAAGTATTGGAAAGGATTTGGATTGGCAGAGGGGTGGGGGAAGGACGCATAGAAGATGGCAGGCAATGGTCAGACAATGACGTATGGTATGAAAGCTCCAATGAGCAAGGGCTGTGCAGGGGTCCTGCACGCAACGCAGCAACAGTGGCTGCATCCCTGAAAGGCGTGCAGGCACAAATACTATCAGGAGTGTGATATATCCATCAGCCTACCCTTTGACATGAGGCCAGCAAGGGGGGCCTGGTAGGAGGCTGGGAAGGCATCCTCCCCTTCCCCATCAGAGATGCTACTCTGCCCCTGGCCCACATCTGATGCTGCACCGCTGTCACTGCTGGGGACCATAACCGGCTTGCCATAGCGTTTTGCTGGGCTCTTCTTAGCACCCCTGAACAGCAACATGACTTGGGTTTGTGAAGTATCAACCCCAGCTGCGTCATCAGATACAGGTATAGGGGGGAGTGCATGGGATGGACATGCGCAGATTGCATGGGATGAGTACTGCTTCAATGGATAAAGTGTGTCTGACCAGGCATGTTGTAGCCACTTTGCCAGATGACAGTCTTCATAGAAAGCAGTTGCACCAAATGATACAACAGCAAAGAGCAAAAGGGCAAAAAAGCAAAAGAGCACTGCCTGTTCACAAAGACCGGAGAAGACCAATAGAAAGACAGAAAGAACAGGCAACAGCAGGCTTCAGTCAGATAGGTCCTGGCAGCACCATGCTGCGTTAGACAACTGGAGAGACACGCACTGTGAAGGCAGAGCCTTGTGGCCCGGGGACAGTGAGGAGGGTGTGGGGTCATCAGGATGCATGGTGCCGGCCACCGCCTGGCTCTGCAGCAGGATGCGCACTCTGTGGTCCAGAGAAGATATCTCCCGGGTCTTCACCCTCTGATATGCCTTGAACTGGCTGCGTAGAGACTCCAGCTCGTCTGATAGCTGCCGCCGCTCATTTGCAACATTGGTGATGTCTTGGAATGCGCTTTGCTGGGCTTCGTTCAGCCTGCACAGCAACACACACCAGCATGTGCTTGTCAGGCTGTGTAGGGTGGTGGATGGACCCAAGGGTGGAAATGGACCCCAGGGTGACGAGCAAAGACCCAGGATACATGCTGCATTGATACCAACTGTGCTGGCATTGTTTGCAAGGCAAGAACTAGACATGCAAGGCCTGTTAAAATGGGTGAGAACCCTCAATTGCTTTCTGTGTCCGGTGACCCTTCCTTCTCAACTGGCAAGCGGAGGGGGGATTGGGGGGGGGGGGGGGGGGGGGAGGGGGAGGAGTTGGTACAGGGGCACAGCAGGGGTATCTTCCATTCTCACCTGACTCAGTTGCTGTGTGTCTACTTGAGTCTGCTGTGCTCGTGAGAGGCAGAGGAAGGGAACCATTGATGACTACACAAGCATGTGACACATGATACACCTGCCTGGGACCCAAAGTCTGCTATAAAGTGTCTACATGTCATGAACATATGACATGATTGGCACAAGTCATCAGTCTTGTTGGCTGGCCAAAAGCTTGTGATGCAGTACCTAGCAGACAAGGCATTTCTGGCCCTGTCTTCCCCAGCAGCTGCTGCACAAGCTGCCATGGCAGCTGCTTCCCTCCGGAGTGCCTCCCGCTCCTCTTCCATAGTCCTTTCTAGGTCTGACATCATGCACACATGCCGCTCTGCTAGTTGCTGCAGAAAACACACGTCTGTCAGTCAAATACATTTCTGCAGCAAAACCCCCCAATGCTGAGGCTGTTGTGTGTCACTTGTGTCTGCATAGACTTGTGAGCATGCCATGCTAGCTTCGATGTGGCTTTTATAGCAAGTGTGTCAACACCACCACCTACACTGGATGCAAGGGCTTGGTGGATCACCTGACGTTCTAGGTCACTGAAGTGCTGCAGGTCATCGACTCGCTTCTGGAGGCGCTCAGCTTCAGCCGCACTCTGCTGCCCCTTGACTCGAGTTCGCTCCAGCTGCTCAGCGAGGGTCTTGTTCTCGGACTCAGCTGCCTGTCATCGACAGCCATCACCAGGTTCACAGATCAAGCGCTTCTGAATGACACTGCCTCACAAGCTGGTACTCAGAAATGAGGCAAATCAGCAAGTGGCGATACTGATCTTGCTTGTGCAAGAACAAAGAGCTGCTTACAAACGTGGATTATTGCAGTTGAGCAGCCAAAGAGCTGCTTGTATGTGACTGTTCTGAAGCACTGCAAAACAACATGCAACGTATGCTATCTCTCTCAAAATCAAGCAGACATGTCTGTATGCACCCATCACCTGCAGGTCTCCGCGCATTTGATGCACAGCACCTCTGTGACGTCGGGACCGCAGCAACGCCTCCCACTTGGCCGATGCAATGTCCTGGCGCTCCCTGCAGTCCTCACATCTGCTGACAAGACGTAAGACAGGGAGCCAAGCCCACTGCATAATGGTGACTTGACAGGCTGAACCAGGTGCAGAAAAACACGAGGCAGTTTGGCAGACGGTACCTGGAGAGGTCATCCACTGTGGCCTGCAGCTGCTGGCAGGTGGCTTTCAGGTCCTTGTTCAGCTGGTCCAGGCGTGCAACCTCCTTCTCCATGACCTCACAGCTCTCCTTTGCTGCAAGCGGCACCACATGCAGGTGAGACTGTGTCCTCATTGCACCGTGTCTATGGTCCCAGCCCCCCTACCAGCATCCAAGGTAATGCATACCAAGTGAAAAGGGGCGGAGTGCAGTGTTGAAGGATAATTAGGTGTGAGGACCTGGTGAAAGTCCTGCAGATGGTGGAGGCGTCAGGGGTGAAAAGGGCTGGAAAGGTTGCAATTGGCACATGTTCGCTGGTTTCCATGGGATGCCAAGTATGTATTGAAAGCAGGGTTGCATGCAAAGGAGTTTTAGAAGCGCATACAGGGTGCAGCAAGTGGGTAGCAGGGGTATAGCAGGGGGTGCAGACAGGGGTGCTATAGCAAGGGGCGCATACAGGGTGCGGGGACGCAGCAGGGGTGCATACATGGGGCCAGCAGGGATGTTCAAATCCCCATAGCACAGTGCAGTTGCATTTCTGGTTGTGACAGGCACAGGAGGTGTAGTTTGGACCAAACCTGATCTGCATTCAGCATCAGCTGCTGCAGATTTGCCTCGCACCTCAGACAACTCAGCGCTGGAGTCCTTGAGTTGGCTCTCAAGCCTGCACCAGGTTGTAAGCAAATATCATGCTGACAGCATGGACAACAGTTCAATCAAACTATTTAAAAACGCCTAAAGTCTGGTGCCTGTATGACATCAAAAATTGTTTTACGAGCTGGGAGTAAGGTCCTGGCTAGGTAAGGTGTTGACATGAGAGCCTGCAGACTTGTTGCAGAGACGCATGTGCTGACAAGCGCTTGACTTAGTGATGGTAAGATGCCACGTTGCGACTTGGCATGCAAGTCAGCATGAAGACAGCTTTAAGAGCAGAGCAGGATCATGCACGGACAAGGTCATCAATGAAGAGCTCTGCTCGTGCTTCAGTGAAGCATCTGCAATGGTGAGCAGTGTTGAATCAGCACACCTTGAGGCAGCATCAAAAGTCTGATCACAAAGGTAAGGGTTTCATGCTCTTGAACATACAACTTGCAGGATATACAGATGTATAGGAAGATGTCAAACTGTGACAAGACTGGATGAGGAAAGGAGAGCAGGCCATATCCACGGGGCAAAACAGAGGGATGGGGAGAGGAGGGGGTCAAACAGGGGCCTGTATGAGGGGAGAATACTGGTGGGGGGCTGTTACAGGGGAGGGTAAGACCAGGGGGGCTGTAGGGGATGACTTATCAAAGAGGTTAGGGGAAGGCCTATAACGGCGGATTGTACAGGGGTAACAGTAACTATTGGCCATACCCAGTGATCTGGCACTGAGCCTGGGTCATAGTGAGTGTGGTCTGTTGGTTGGCACGCTCTGCGTCGGCGCTGCGCTCACTCAACTCGCGCTGCACTGTCTCCAGCTTGATGTTCAGAGACTTGACTTCAAACCGCTTCTGGGTCAGCCGGGCTTCTAGCTGCTCCTGCATGTTCAAGCTCTTCCAATTTTGGTTTGAGCTTTGATTTGACAACACACAATGTGCTTGCATACAGCGGGCCTTAGCTGGGTGTACATACGCCTGATACCTCAAAAGAAAGGACAGTTTCAGTTCCAAAACAACCAGTAGTTCCTGTAGGAGCGCCTCACACATGCACTGTTTCACACCTGGACTACTCTTGAAGAACGCCAAGTCATATGCTGTTCTGTCTGGGTACCGTCTGCTTGATGTCAGCTCACCTGTGCAGCTCTGGAGGAGGCCAAGTGTTCATGGGTGAGCACCAAGTCAGCCTTGAGGCGCCCCTCCACGTCTCCCGCCTGCTTCAGCCCAGTGATGGTGTCCCGCAGAGACAGCACTATGCGTGCCCGCTCGCTCTTCTCCTTGGACAAAGCAGCCTGACAACACACACCAAGCTGACTTCATCACCTTGATGACTCACAGCTGAAGAAGATTTCGACAAGCTATGGCCAGCCAACAATGCTTGACACCCCAGGATGCCCAATGAGTCAACCCAATATGCACTCAAATTGTATTGATTGAATGAATTTAGTGACAAAAAAAATAGCGCTTGACACTGAGCACAATGCCAGATAGCCTTTGTGTAAAACTGGGACAAGGCAAGTGACAATACACTAGCCAGGCTTGCATCCTTGACACAAGCCAGACTTTGGACCAAAAGCTGACTATAGAGCCTTGTACTGCTAGCTCAGGCAAACAACTTGAACAGCAAGACCACATTTGACTCAGCCTGTTCATTGGGACTTGGAAATGTTGCCATTAACCAAATGATTTGGCCTGCAGGTACATGGCATGACAAGCGAACAACACCATAGTGTGGCTCATGCTCCCAGTTGCATTAGCCATTGACGCTGACCCCAACGCAGTGTAAATATTCCTCCTTCACTGCCTGTCTTCTGCAGCTTTCCTGGCATCATGACCTCATTCTAAAGGTGCAGTGTTGCGCTTCAATCTCCTCAGAACATCTCCCCAGAAAGACAAAAAATACAAGACAAGAAATGTCTATGCCATTAGGCTCGTGACAATATTGTATGTAATCATTATCAGCCCAATATTGTAAGTCTCCTCACACGCCATATCAGAGCTAACCCTGACTTGCCTTGAGGGAGTTGGCTTCTTCTTGCAGACCAGACCGGGAGACAGCGGCCTGTGCTCGCAGGGTGTCAATCTGCCTTTGCAATGACGAAGCTTTAGCATCAGCCTCGGCTTGAGCAGCCTGTGCTGCCTGTAGATCAGACTCGCCTGCTGTGCTGTGCTGAGCCTGCTGCTCACTTAGGGTTTTCTTGGCGGCTTGTGCACCTGCTAGGGCAGCTTCCAGGCGGGAAACCTCCTTGCGGTGCTGCAGAGTGAGACCTTCAGATGACTTTTGCAGTCCAGCCAGACGTTCCTGCATCAATGAGTGTTGCGGGGGTGCTCAGAAAAGAAACTGCACGGTGCACGATGCTGCAGACCTGCAGCTGCATCTGAGGAGACAACATGTGCAGACAACACAGCACAGCACGCCACAGCAGCAGTCTTGGCGCAGCTTTCATTACAAGTTAACTCTGCAGCTGAGTGAACAAGTAAACCAAAGAAGAGTCGACATGAGGAGCAGATGCATGATTGCAGGTCAATGGCCAAATGCTGCCTGAGCATTATTATTGATGTGCACCTGGTAGCAAGGTTGCAACAGCAGTGCTGCTACTGGCCACAAAATTTGCACAGATGGAGTGCATGCAGAGTCTTGTCCAGGACAGTTGCAGGAACAACAGGTTTGTGGGTGATTTTCAGCTAACAAGGAGCTAGATAGATGCAGGGCAGGAAAGCATCCATGTCAGCTGTCCCACATTAAGGGCTGCCTCCAGGGAAGCAGCAGCAGTCTGATTTTCCATGAGATCCTGCCTTAGCTTGCCACATCGCTCTTTCCACTTCTGTGCACGATCAGCGGCTTGCTGCATCTGCTCTGCTAGACCATCATCCTGCAGGCGCAACTGTGCTCAGCCGAGAAGTCCCTTACATTTGCCTGGTTGTCCTGCTATCAACGCGCAACATACACGTGCAACAAGCGCTGCAGCTCCCATTACAGTGACAAGCATAGGTTCGATCACCAGTTTGGTGTCAAGTACACAAGGTAGGGTTGGCTCCAGCAACAGCTTTCATCACAGGCTCAGAGGCAGGTCAGACAGCAAGCCTGCTTATGTTGTTGATAGGTATGCCTATGACTGCTGGAAGTGCGTGTTAGTTGGGATCTGGTCCTAGGCAGCTGTGTATAGAGGTTGTTTGAATGTGCCAGAACGCCCATTTTGATAAGCGTCTATGCAGATAGCCTGTACCCAAGCAGATCTGGTAGCATTGCAATGCGTGCATCCAAGACTGCCGCGCTGCTTCCACAGCTACCCTCATGCATGCCAGGTACGTGATTCTAGCTATTGTGTTGGTACACCAGACACCCCAGATACCCACAATCCCCCCCCCTTGGCCCCCAACGAGACACCCTTCTTGTGCATGTAGACTTCCTACCTGTGTGCTTGATGCTCCTGAAGATAGCGCAGCAAGGGAGACAGCCAGTGTCTGGGCTTCTTGCTCATGATGCCTGGGGCGGGTTGGGGGGGCAGGCAGAGCAAGCATGGGCTGCCTGGGAGAGTCCACAGCCTCCAAGAAGCTGTCATCTTTGCTGCATTCAGCCTCTGTCGCTTTTGCACCTGCAAGCACGTGCTCTTGGGTTCACTTTGTTACTTAGGCTGAATGAGGTTGGGAGAAAGGGGCAGACTGCAGTGGGCAAGGGCAGTGTGGGTATTGGGTGCAGGGGCCATGTGGGGGTTCTGAAAGAGGGTCAACTGTGCCTAAATTGCTCTGCACCTCGGGCAAGCTCACACGTAGGGTTGCGTGTATGATGTGACATGGGGTTATTGTTGCACCTTTCTTGATGTACTTTATTATGTGCTACGCGTCACACGCTGCATGTAACACCAACGTAAAAGTCGAGAATGATGTTGCTCTTGTTTGAAAGTCAAAACTGGAACTCAGTCATATGCATGTGCACAGTAGCATGTTCCATAGTTCCCTACAAGGGCACAGAGACATTTGCCGCTTAACAGGCACTACAAGAAAGCAACCAGCTTGCAGTTTACCCTGGTGCTTTCACCAATTGGCAACAGCTGCAGCACTCTCAACGCCAGAGGGAAAGAGGTGACAACTGGACTGAGCTCAAGCTGGGCAGCCCATATTTGCTCTTTACGGCAGCTGGTTGACCGTCACACAAGAAAGC